>CAJQZJ010001061.1:2157975-2169850 GCA_907164525.1 Lophiomys imhausi
CTCCTCCCACCGTGTGCATTCTGGGATTCTAACTCAAAATGCTCTCTCCTCCCACCATGTGGATTCTGGGATTCTAACTCAAAATGTTCACTCCTCCCACCGTGTGCATTCTGGGATTCTAACTCAAAATGTTCTCTCCTCCCACCATGTGCATTCTGGGATTCTAACTCAAAATGTTCTCTCCTCCCACCATGTGCATTCTGGGATTCTAACTCAAAATGTTCTCTCCTCCCACCATGTGCATTCTGGGATTCTAACTTAAAATGTCACGTTTGGTGGCAAGTGCTTTTACCTGCTGAGACCTGCTTTTATCTTGCTAGCAAACATGGATTTTTTTTTTTTAAAAAAGCAGAGTTAGAGTTTATTGAGAAACAATTTTAAACTGGGCGTGGTGGCACACGCCTTTAATCCCAGCACTTGGGAGGCAGAGGCAGGTGGATCTCTGAGTTCCAGGCCAGCCTGGTCCAGAGAGTGAGTTCCAGGACAGCCAGGGCTACACCGAGGAACCCTGTCTCAAAACAACAACAACAAAAAACCCACACTGGGATTAAAGGTGTGCAGCACCATGCCCGGCAATTACAGACAGCTGTGAACTACCATGTGAGAGCTGGGATTCGAACCTGGGTCCTTTGGAAGAACAGCTAGTGCTCTTAACTGTTGAGCCATCCCTCCAGCCCCAATGTATGGGCTTTTTTAAAGACAGGATTCTAAATGGCCCATGCTGGCCACAAATTTTCCAGGTAGGTGAGGCTGGCTTTGAACTCTTGATTCTGCTCCCATCTCCTAAGTGCTAGGATTACAGGCATGCACCACTATACCTACTTTTTTTTTTTTTTTGGTTTTTCGAGGCAGGGTTTCTCTATGTAACCCTGGCTATCCTGGACTCACTTTGTAGACCAGGCTGGCCTCGAACTCACAGAGATCCACCTGCCTCTGCCTCCCAAGTGCTGGGATTAAAGGCGTGCGCCACCACCGCCCAGCTGTACCTTCTCTTTATATGATTTCTTTCTTTCTTTTTTTTGAATAAGAAATAAATGACTTTGTACCCCAACCTGGCAGAGACTGTCACTGTGTAGCTTAGGATAGCCCAAATTGGTGTCTCCAGTTTCCAAAGTGCTCATATTACAACAATGAGCCAACACAATGGATGAAAAAAAAAAGAAAGGGGTTGAGGTTTTTCTTACAGATATGAGGGAGAGCACAGGCAGAAATAGAAACATTTGGGAGAGACCCGAGTAGACATGACTGGCAACTGGGCCAGGCCATGTGAAGAGAGCTGGGAGGGGAGAAGGGAGAGCTATGAGCCAAGGACAGCCACCAAGAGGCAAAGAGACCAAAAGGACTGTATAACCAAAATGTCTGGGTTATATAGGAAATGGAGAAACTAGGGAAGAGAAGTCCCAGTCCAGTCCTTGGGGTAGAGTTTAGAATAGGGGGCAGGGCATTCCAGCCAGGATGAGTGTGTAACAGGCCTGAGAAACATTGGAAGCACCTGGAGACCAGTGTCTGCTTTGATAGTTAACAGGCACCTCAGCCATTTACCCTGGCTTTGAGACCTAACACACACCTGGTGCAGCATGCACTTTTTGCTTGTTTTTGAAATCAGAACCTCAAACGTGTAGACCTACTGTGCTCAGGATTACAGTTTTTCCAGATGTCCATCACTTATTGTGGGATCCAGAGTAGGGATCAGAATTTTATCAGTAATTACTGTGTACCCCGAAACAAATGCCAACAGCTATTAGTGTCCCACACATCACCCTTCACAAACCCGGAGGGCACTCAATTTGTCTGCAGTGCATGATTTTGGGGGGCTTGTGGGGGACACCTTGTCAACATTTTTTGAGTTTGATTTTCTTTCTTTTTTAAAGAAAATATTAGTTATTATTGGTGAGAGAGAGACAGAGAGAGATTGAACAGGTGCCACAGCATGAGAGGTCAAAGGGCAACTTTTGGGAGTCAGTTCTCTCCTTCCATTGTGGGTTCCAGAGATCAAACTCACTCATCATCAGACTTTGCTCAGTAAGCACTTTTACCCACCGGGCCACTTTGCCAGCCCTCTTTTCTTTTCTTTTTGACATGATTTTGCTGCGTTGCTCAGGCTGGCCTTAAATTCACCATCCTCCTGCCCCAGTTTTCTAAAGGCTGGGATTTCAGACAGGGTTGCCCAGGCTGGGCTCTAAAAGACCTGACGCCTGGGCCCTTCCTCCCTGACAGTGGGGGGGAAGTGTCGGGGCGGGGCGGGGGGAGAATGGTGGGTTGACTGAGCAAGCTAAGTAAATGCTCCTACCACTGAGGTACATCCTCCGCCCTATTTGGGTTGTTTTTATGTGGGGATTTGGAAAGATGCAAAAGCCATCCTCCAGGAATCTTTTTTTGGGGTTTTTTTTTTTTTTTTTTTTTTTTGGTTTTTCGAGACAAGGTTTCTCTCTGTAGCCCTGGCTGTCCTGGACTCACTTCGTAGACCAGGCTGGCCTCAAACTCACAAAGATCCGCCTGCCTCTGCCTCCCAAGTGCTGGGATTAAAGGCGTGTGCCACCACTGCCCGGCACCCTCCAGGAATCTTGACACTCTTTGAAAACATATGCATGTGGGAAAAAAAATAGTCCAGTCATGGGTCTCTCACTGAGCCAGGAGACGCCCCTCACTGCCAGCTTTGTGGGTGTCTGACTGTACTTTATGTGTATCAAGCAGTGCAGTTCTCACACGAAGGCAGCACACCATATATACATGCTGTTCCGCATGCAGCTTATTGTGTTGCATTTAGTAAAGCTCTTGACGGCTTTGCACATCGGTGTGCACAGCAATTCCCCAAAGAAAACTAAAATGGCTCCATCCAAAGTGAGCAGTGTGAGACTGGAGAGACGGCCCAGCCACTAAGAGCACTTCCTGTCCTTCCAGAGGATCCCCATTGGCTGTGACTCCAGGACATCCAAAGCATCTGCACTCACATAACATACACTCACAAAGACATACATGCACATAAAAACAATAGCAACAACAGCAAAACCTTTAAAGTGAGCTGTTTCAACCATGCACCAATCCTAACACTTGGATAAGAGATCATGAGGTCACGACCAGACAGGAAGACCCTCAAAAAGACGGCTCAGTGGGTTAAAGCACTTGAAGCACAAATTGGCAATTTGAATTCAATCCTCAAGCTACAGTGGAACAAAAGAACCGATTCCTCCTCCTTCATCATCTTTTTGAGGTTTTTTTTTTTTGAGACACAGTCTCACTATGTAGTTCTGCATCACTAAGTAGTTCTGGGTCCTGCCCACCACTGACCCATAATTGTCTTCTACTCCAGTCTGTCCTATAAGGTGACCAGACAATGCCTCAGAACTGCGTGAAATCTCTTCCTAGGAGACAGTTCCTTCTGAGACTGGCACCAGACTCCATCCTTTTCCTTCTGCCAGCCTGAAAATCCTGGGGGAATTCCAATTTCTCAGAGACCATTGTTTCAATCATCTTATAGCCACAGAGAGGCTTCAAGTGTCTCTCTTTAGAGTCCCTTTTCTTCTATCACTATGGTCACAGAGAAGAGAATGAATTCAAAGTATGGAGCAAGTTCAAGGCCAGCCCTAGTCGCTTGAGACTCTGTATAAAACAAAACAAAAAACAACCAACTAGCCAACCAACCAACCTCAAAAAACAAAGAAAAGGAGAAAAAGAAAAATGTGGGCAGCTTTGTTCTTTGTACTAGGCCCTCCTTGGCATCTAGTGAAGAGGTCAACCCTTCATCATAATCATCGTTCCTAAGTGTGTGAGGTACATAAGGTTACAAAGGAAGTCAACGATACCAAATGCAGTAAAATCACCCCCCCCCCGCCCCCAGACAGGGTTCCTCTGTGTAGCCCTGGCTGTCCTGGACTCACTTTGTAGACCAGGCTGACCTCGAACTCACAGAGATCCACCTGCCTCTGCCTCCCAAGTGCTGGGATTAAAGGCGTGCATTACCATCCCTGGCCTAGTAAAAGCATTAAAAAAAGGAAAAGAAAAGAAAAAAAAAGAATATGTAGCCGGGCATGGCATACCCCTCAGCCTTTATTACTGTAATATTAAAGAGGATGAATGATGAATTGATTGGTAAACACTTTCAGAAATTATTTATGAGGCTGGAGAGATGGCTTAGTGGTGGTTCAAAGCACTGGATGGTTTTACAGAGAACCCAGGTTCAAATCCCAGCACCCACATGGCAGCTCAGAATGGCTTGTAACTCCAGTTCCAGCAGATCTGATATTTTCCTTTGGACTCTGTGGGCAGCAGGTATGTGCACAAACATACATATTGACAAAACACTCATATACATAAAATAAAAATAAATAACTCAAGCTGGGCAGTGATGGCGCACGCCTTTAATCCCAGCACTTCAGGGGGCAGAGGCAGGTGGATCTCTGTGAGTTTGAGGCCAGCCTGGTCTACAGAGTGAGTTCCGGGACAGCCAGGACTACACAGAGAAACCCTGTCTTGAAGAACCAAAATAGATAAACAAACAAACAAATAAATAAAAATTACCCAAAAATTAAAAAAAATATTTATGTGGCATATCTGTTTACATGTGTGGGTGTACACAAGTGAAAGTCAGAGGACACATTGGGGAGCAGGCTGTCTCTGCCATGTTGGTCCTGGGGATTGAACTCAGGCCTTCTCATCAGTCTTGAAGGCAGGTGCCTTTCAGGCTAGCTTCTTTATTAGCATATTAACTATTAAGATGGTGTCTTAGTTTGGTTTTATTGCTGTGAAGAGACACCATGACCACAGCAACACTTATCAAGGAAAACATTTAACTGGGGCTGGCTTACAGTTCAGAGGTTTAGTCCATTATCATCATGGTGGGAAGCATGGTAGCTTGGAGGCAGACATGGTGCTGGAGAGGTAGCAGAGAGTTCTACATCTAGGTCTGCAGGCAGCAAGAAGAGAGAGTGACACTGGGCCTGGCTTGAGCATCTGAAGCCTCAAAGCCCACCCCCAGTGACATACTTCCTCCAACAAGCCCACACCTACTCTAACAAGGCCACACTTCCTAATAGTGCCACTCCCTTTAGGCCTTTAGGGGTCTTTTTATTCAAACCACCACAGATGGGAGCCAGGGCTAGTCATTAGCTCAGTTATTAATGTCCACTTAGAATGCATGAGGCCAGGGCTGGAGAGATGGCTCATCGGTTAAGAGCACTGGGTGCTCTTCCAGAGGACCAGGGTTCAACTCCCAGCACCTACATGGCAGCTCACATCTGTCTATAACTCTGGTTCCAAGGGATCTGACAGCTTCACCCAGATATATATATACAGGCAAAATACTAATGCACATAAAAATAAGTCATAAAAAAAGAAAATCTTTTAAAAAATGCATGAGGCCTTGGATTTGATCTTCAACACTGTAGAGAGTGGAGTGTGGTAGTGCATACTTGTAATCCCAGCACTCAGGAGGCGGAGGCAGGAGGATCAGAAGTTCAAGCTCATCCTCAGCTACATAATGGGTTCAAGGCCTGCTTGGGCTACAAGAAACCGGTCTCAAAAACTAGTTAAGGGGGCTGGAGAGATGGCTCAGAGGTTAAGAGCATTGACTGTTCTTCCAGAGGTCATGAGTTCAAATCCCAGCCACCACATGGTGGCTCACAACCATTCACAATGAAATCTGGTGCCCTCTTCTGGCCTTCTGCAGATATAACTGCAGACAGAACACTTTATACATAATAAATAAATGAATCTTTAAAAAAAAAAACTAAGGGTAGAGAGATGGTTCAGGTGTTGAGTGCCCACAACTCTCTGTAACTCTAGTTCAGGGCATCTGACACCTCTTCTAACCTCACAGGCTTCTGAATGCATGCAATGCACATGCATACACACATGAAATATATATTTTAAAACTGTTAGGATAGAGCTGGGGCCAGGTATGCTGGTGCATGCCTGTAATCCCAGCACTTGGGAGGCAGAAGCAGGAGATAGAATCTCTGTGAGTTCAAGGCCAGCCTGGTCTACAAAGTGAGTCTAGTATAGCCAAGGACACACAAAGAAACTTTGTGTTGAAACAAACAAACAAACAAAGAAACAACAACAACAACAAACATAGAGCCGGGTGGGGCTCAGTAAGTATTCAATGCATGCCGTCTGCCACTGTGAGTGATGCAACCCAAAGCATTTCACTAATGCAGCTCAGGGTTGTATTCATCAAAGCATTGTTGCATTTCACTTAGACATTTATGAGCATGAAGATGTTTCAAGTTCATGGACTCCCCTGAATTTGGAATTTTGGGTCAAGATTCCTGCTGAGAATGAGCCATCCAAACCTTCATCCAAAGCAACCATCCCTCTTTGAAAAGAACGACCCCACTTCAGCACTTCTCCCAGTCTGGTCATGAAATTGAGAACGGTCCAGAGAGTGTCTGAGTCTTGAACTCTGACCTGTGGTCAGGTCATTCCGCAGCTGGCAGCTGGCGTTCTGCCCCTGTCATGACCCACCGGGTCTGTGCCCCCTCAGGGCCTGGCCAGCACAGCTGTGGATGTGACAGGAGGCTTGGCTCTGATTCACCCCGGCACATTCCTGGCTCAGCCACTGTTTTGGTTTTTGTGTGTGTGTGTGTGTGTGTGTGTGTGTGACTTTTTCTCCCACACCCCTCCCACCCCTTTCCTCAAAAATGCTGTGTCTTTCCCTAGAGAGCTCCTCTGGGCGGCGCCTCCAGGACGGAAACTCAGTCTGGGTTTCCTGGAACAAGTGGAGTTTGTGGGAGGAGGGATGCTTCTGATGGCCGGACCAACCCCACCCCAGCACGACTGGGTCTCCTTGCAGAAAGAGGGACAGGTGGTGTTTCCGTGCCCAGTGCAGTGAGCTGATGGAGCACCGGTTCCTCTGGTTTCAGGGAGACAGTCCCATGAAATCAGAGTCCAGCCACCTTTCTCTGAGCTTTGGTGAGAGTTAAGAAATGTGATTAGCATTTGCAAGTGAGTGTGGGCACCACCCTACCATGCAAAGGGCAGAGGCAGGGCTCTGAGCCCACAGTGATTAAGTCTCTAACATGACTGGTAGTGGGGTTAGTGGGGTGGGCAGGGCAGGCACCATGGGCAGAGCAGGGACTTTGGACAGTCAGCAGGGGACAGACAGCTGCAGCTCCTCCTGGTCTAGAAGTGATGGGGAGGCCAGCCGCTATAAGGAAAGTGCTTGTTTGCTTGCTTTTTAAAATTTTTTATTTTTTGGTTTTTTGAGACAGAATTTCTCTGTGTAATAAGCCCTGGCTGTCCTAGACTCACTTTGTAGTCCAGGCTGGCCTTGAACTCACAGAAATCCTCCTGCCTCTGCCTCCAGAGTGCTGGGATTAAAGGCGTGTGCCACCATGCCTGGCTTTTTTTTTTTTTTGGACAGTGTCTTATTCTGCCCATACTGGCCTTGACCTCACTGCACAGTCAGGATGCTCTTGAACTACTGATCCTTCTGTCTCTACCTCCCAAGTCCTGAAATTACACCACATTCAGCTTATGGAGTGTTGGAGACTGAACCCAGTGGTTCCTGCATGCTAGGCAAACATTTTACCAACTGAGTTACATCCACAGCCTGGGCGCTGCTCTTCAAGAGCCTTAGACAAGTGGAACCCCTGAGTGTAGGCTGTGTGGAGAGAGCCAAACCTAGACTTGAATCCAAGTTAGGCCCGTGGCTGCTTAGAGTCTGGGGACATGAGAGGTCATAACCTGAGTTGGGGATGTCCCTAGGTTCTCTCTTCCCTTTCCATTCATGAGCACATGGCTAAATTTAGAGGAGCTTTGGGGGTGGAGGAAACTTTTTTCCTGGGAGCAGGGAGCTGGGAAAGGCCTTCCTCCAGAGGACTCTGAGGGCCTTGGGGCTAAGCTCTTTTTTCTTACCCGACTCCTCCATTCCAAGCCCAGCTTCTTTACCTGTAAGAAGGTGCAGCAAGTACCTATCCTGCCAGGGATGGGAACGGATGAGATGCGTGATGCGGCCAAGGAGGAGGAATCCTCTTCTCCCTCTCAGGTGGCAGCTGAAGGCCAATATAGTCATGACATACCACCAGAACTTTTGGTGGCTTTCCTTTGCTCTCAGAGGGTGGAGAGTGATAGCATAAAGTGGCGAGGGTGAGGGTAACTTTGGTGGGCTGTGCCAAGGTGTGCCACTAAGAAATTGTGCCATGTAACAGATCTAATGTAAGAGGTTTATTGGGGGTGGGGTGGGGGGAGAGTGAAAGGCCTTTTGGGAGTGGGGATGTGAGGGAGAGATGGAGACAGGTAGACAAAACAAGACAGAGAATGAGAATGAGAGAGGGGGAGGGGGAGAGAGAAAATCGGGGGTTGGGGGGAGCTTTTCTGCACCATGCCAGGCACAGCAGGTGGCGGTGGTGCCATAAACTGACACTTGGTCCCTGGGGACAGGCCGGTGGAAATGCCTGGTTGCTAACATAGGGTACTCAACCTATGGATGAAGGGAGAGACCAACCAGGCCATGTCATATGATCCCTTTTTGCAGATTGGGAACTGAAGGTACAGAGGTTGGGTGGCCTGCCCCAGGGTCACATAGTAAAACAGCCAGAATCTCCATCTTTGCAGTCTGGGCCCAGAGGTGGGCAGCTGGAGTTATTCAGGGAGGAGAGAGGACCATCTGGACAGAGAAAGAAGTGTGAGGGGCTTGCTGCACCCTCGCTTGCCCCACCCACCCCTGTTTTCTCCAAGAAGGCAGTTTGTGGCTGTTTTCCTCAAGGGCGACTCAGGTGACCTTCAGGTTAGGGCCTAACGGGTCCCAGGGGCTGACTGGGTGGAGGGCCAAGGCTGGCCCGCTGCTTCTATTGCCCCCTTGCCCGCCTGCTGGCTTCACACACAGATTACAACTTCCCCTTCTCCGTGGTCTTACGCAGGCTACCTCCGGCCCGCCATTGTCTCATTGTTTGCAGAGGGAAGCTCCTGGAGGAAATTAACCTGCCGCTCACCCGGAGCTGGGAGTTTCTGTACCAGTCCCCTCTGGGAATGCCTGGGGCTGGGCAGGCAGGGGTAGGTAGCAGACAATGCAACAGGAGGAGACCACAGGCCGGCAAGTGTGCAAATCAGGGCCACGTTCGACCTGTCCTGAACCAAGCTGTGTGCCAGGGAACTGGAAACTCAGATGCAGGCAAGGACCTTGACTTTAGGAACCTTGTGCAGGACCCTCAGAGTCAAAAGTCTCAGGGGCCAGGCAGGTGACAGAAATCTTAAGCCTATGAGCTCCTTTCCTAGACAGTCTCACTGTGTAGCCCAGGCTGGCCTTGGAATCCTCCTCCTTCTGCTTCAGCCTCCCAAACTCTGAGATTACAGGCAGGCACCACTATCCCTGTTGTGGCATTTCCCAAAATGCACTATCACATCTGGCTTTCCGTGTGTCCTTGATCCCTTAGCATCCACTGTGGAAAGCTAAGCTCATGTTTATACATTTTAGGTTATATTTTATTTATTTGGTGTGCATGTAGGATGAGGCCACAGTGTGTGTGTGGAGGTCAGAGGACAACTCCAGAGAGTCAATTCTCTCTTTCTGTTATGGGGGTCCCAGGGATGGAACTCAGGTCAGTCAGGCTTGGCAAGGAGCTCCTTTACCTGCTGAGCCATCTCGCGGCCCTCCCCCTTTTCTGCCTGTGGTTCTGGGACTGAGACTTGTGCGTGCTAACTGGGTGCTCTGACATTATATCCCCAGACATTGCTCCTCTGTAGTTAAGAGTCAGGCCCGCTCTATTTTTCAGTCTCCTGAGAAAAGAGTTTAACTCTTACTTTAGGTCAAGTCATGGACCGCTGACATGAGATCATCATTCGGGCAAACATTTTTCTGAATGCCTACTTTGTGCCTGTATTGTGCCATGCACCAGGGATACAGAAATGAAGGACCGGTGTGAACATTGTCCTCTTGTTGTTTATACGATGTATACAGAGTCATGATTTATATATTGTGGTGTTTCTGATGGACAAAGACTCTAAGAAGTTATCATCTAAATCAAGGCAAAGGGCAGGAGATGGCACTGAATCCTTAGTTGGTTGTATCTCTAGTTGTAGGACATTTTGAAACACTGAAGGCACTGACTGCCTATTTTATTCCCTTCCCCTTTTTCCCCATTGGCTAATAGTCTTATCTTTCTTTTTATTTATTTGGAGATGGGATTTTGTGGTGTAGCCTTGGATGACTCCAATTTATGACAGCCCTACTTCTTACCTCCCAAATGCTGGGATTTCAAGCATATGCCACCACAGCTGGCTTCCAAAGTCAGTCTTTTGGTCTTCTAAGATCTATGGAAGTTTCATCAAATCTCTGAGTAATTTGAGGCTCCACATTTTATGATGTAAATGACTATAAATAACTAGGTATGCTGGAGATAGGCCTCTAATCCAGGTGCTTGGGAGATGGAGGCAAGAGGAACATTCAAGGCTAGCCTTGAGGTAATATAGCTCAGGGGTAGAGATCTTGAGGTACAAGGCCCATGGTTCAACCCCTACCCCCCAAAAGGGCCAGCCTTAGTTACAGAGTTCAAGATTAGCATGGACTAGCCTCAAAAACAAAACAAAAGGGAAGGGTGTGTGTGTGTGTGTGTGTGTGTGTGTGTGTGTGTGTGTGTGTGTGTAGAGATGGCTCAAAGGTTAAGAGCACTGGCAGCTTTTACAGAGGTCCCAAGTTTGATTCCCAACACCCATATGGTGACTCACAGCCATCTGTAACTCCAGACCCAGGGACATAACACGGTCTCCTTGCTTTCTCCAGCATGCAGGCATACATGCAGACAAAACATTCATACCTGTAAAATAAAAATAAAGAAAAGAAGGACAAACTGGCCAGGCATGGTGGCACACGTCTTTAATCCCAGCACTTGGGAGGCAGAGGCAAGTGGATCTCTGAGTTCCAGGACATTGTGGTCTACAAAGTGAGTCCAGGACAGCCAGGTCTCTATTACACAGAGAAACCCTGTCTTGAGAAAAAAGAAAAGAAAAGAAAAAGAGAAGGACAAGCTGTTTGGGACTGTATAAAAAGACCAAACTCTGGGCTGGAGAGATGACTCAGCAGTTGAGAGCACTGGCTGCTCTTCCAAAAGACCTGAGTTCAAATCCTAGCACCCACATGGCAGTTCACAGCTGTTTGTAGTTGCTGGGCATGGTTGCCTTTAATCCCAGCACTCAGGAGGCAAAGGCAGGTAGATTTCTGCATGTTCAAGGACAGCATGGTCTACAAAGTGAGTCCAGGACAGCCAGGGCTACACAGAGAAACCCTGTCTCGAAAAACAAAACAAAACAAAAACAAACAAACAAAAAAAGAAGTGCTCTAACAATTAAACATAATTAAAAAAATAAATAAAAGGCCAAACTCTCTCAAGGAAGTGGAAACCAGGTCAAAAGTCACCAAGCCCTTTACATGGTGGGTCTCAAAAAGTATCAGATGTTCAGATGTGGACCAAGATGGGGAAGAAAACTAGGAGGTCTCTAAAAGGGGAGAGGGAAAGGTTTCTGAAGGCCAGGGCACTTGGGAGGTTCTTGGAGGAGGCCAGCTGTGAATAGTCCGGGGATGTGCAGAAGGGCTAGCCCACGGGTGAAGGATCTCCATCACAAGAAGGAAACAGACACTCAGACAATGGAAGGTGTGGTGGTTTAAATAGGAATAGCTCCCATAGACTTGTGTGTTTGAATGCTTGGCCCATAAGGAGTGGCACTATTGGGAGGTGTGGCCTTGCTGGGGTAGGTGTGGCCATGTTGAAGGAAGTGTGTCACTGAGGGTGAGCTTTAATGTCTCAGAAGCTCAAGCCTGACCTGTGTGTCTCAGTTCTCTTCCTGCTGCCTGCTGAACTGGATGTAGAACTCTCACCTGCTTCTTTAGCGCCACGTCTGGCTGCACACCACCATGCTTCCCACCATGACAAAAATGGACTAA
>CAJQZJ010001061.1:2170250-2205017 GCA_907164525.1 Lophiomys imhausi
TCAAGCCTCCAATAGGATTCCTGGTCAGGGAGGCACCTCCAATAGCAGCTTCATTTCCCCTCCCCCAGAGAACAGCACTCACAAAATATGAGACCGGAAAGGACCTTCAAAGTCAGGCACATCTACTCATGAACTGATCAGATGTCACTCATCAATCTATAACTGACATTTACCCATTGTTTCATACTTGGACAAATACCAACAATTCATTCCTCACCGATCTAGTCCAAAGCCCATTCATTCACCCTTCATGTGCCGTCTATCCTTACCCTTCACCCACCTGCCGTCTGTCTACTTGCCACCCTCATCCATCTGTTTCTCATCCATATACCCATCTAGACAGAATCCTAATCAGTTATCCATCTTCCATCTGTCTATTCATTGTCCTCCATTCATCATCCATCCAGCCACCATTCACTAGCCTCTAATTTGCATCTCTCATGCAAACAATTTGTTCCTTATCCATCCATTTTTCACGTACATCTTTTCATATCCATCTATCTCCCAGCCATTCATTTGTCCATTCACTATTTCACATGCATTTATGTTTTTAAGAAAATCTCTTCTTTTTATCTTTTCTTTCAAAACAAAAAAATTTTAATTGCATTTATTTATTTATTTATTTATTTATTTGTGTTCATGGTGAATGCATAGCATATTGCTCATGTGGAGGTCAGAGTTGTAGGCATACATTTTGGGGCTACTTTATTGGGTTCTTATATCTACCACCCTTCTGCACCCCAATCCCTTCCAATCCCCAACAGTAGGCAGGCAGGAAAGAAGGTTAGAGAAGAAAGTGAATGTAGACTTCTTTGGACTACTTCCTGCTGATCAGGGGGCATTGGGTTCCCAGGGGCAAGTCCAATCTCCATCGGCAGAACATCCAGCAATAGCTGGGCATGGTGGCACATGCCTTTAATCTCAGCACTCAAGAGGCAGAGGCAGGTGGGTCTCTGTGAGTTCTAGGCCAGCCTGGTCTACAGAGTAAGTCCAGGACAGCCGGGGCTCTGCTACTTAGAGAAACCCGGTCTCAAAAGACAAAAACCAAAAAGAATACCCAGCAATCTAGCAAATCAGCAACAGTAGCAGCAAATGCAGCATCAGGAACCAGCAACAGCAGGGACCAGCAGCCGTTGGGGCAGCAGCAGGGCAAGCAACAGCCACCGCAGGTCCTCTCAGCACTCTCCCATTTATACCCTCTTCAGAGTCCTCAGAATTAAACTCTCTGCAGCTGGTAAAAGTCACACCTCCCCTAGAACAGGGACAGTCATAGCAGCTGTGGCCAAACTAAAGGGCCCCGTATCTCACACCTGGGGTTAAGGTAAAAACATATTCAGATAACACCACTGGGTTTTTTAAGAAACCATACTTCTCACTACGGAGTCATTTTGAAGGGGTCAGTTCTCTCTTTTCATATGCCATCTCGGGGCTCCAAGGCATCAGCAGGAGGAGACTGAATCCCCTAGGAGGGCTGATGAGAGGACCCAGTGTCTTTAGCCACTAAGCCTGAGGACCTGAATGCAATCCTAGGACCCACATGGTAAATGGAGAGAACTGGCTCCCACGGTTGTCCCTCATGTCCGCACTCACACAGTGGCATGCCTGTGTACACATGTGCACACACAATAAATAGAAAATATAAATAAAAATTAGAATCTCTTGGGAGGCACATCTCTGGTTATGTCTGGGAAGATGTTTCCAGGGAGGTTTAGCTGAGGAGGGATGACCCACCCTGAACGTGGGTGACACCGTCCCTTGGGCTGAGGTCCTGGGCTGAGGTCCTGGACTGAATGAAAAGAGAAAGGAGAACCATTCATTCATCCTTGACTGCTTTGTGACTCAGAAATGCGATGGGCCTTCTGAGCGCCCTGCTCACCCCACGCTTTCTGTAACCATGATGAACTGACTATATCTCAAACTGATGGCCAAAACAAATGTATTCTTCTTTTAGCTGTTGTGCATTTCTTCACAGCAGCAACAACAAAACACATATTGGGTAAAAATGGATCAGAAAGGGTGTTAGGGCTGACGGTGCCTCTTTAAGTACTTGCCTCGCATGCTGCCCCTCTGATACCAGCATAAAGGGGTAGTGGAGACAGGCAGATCCCTAACGCTGGCTGCTGTACAGTCCGGCCTACTTGACAAATCCCAGGCCAATGAGAGACTTCATCTTGAGAAATAAGCGGGGCAGCACTTGAGGAAACAACACCCAAGGTTATCATATGACCTCCACATGAAGCCACATGCATACATGCACATGCATACCTGCACACTCATACGTACCTGTGTGTATACATACACGGGACAGAACCAGAGTTCTTTTTAATATCTATTTGTTTATTTTGCATGTGTGAGGGCGTGCGTGTACCACACAGCATGTGTGGAAATCAGAGGACAAGTTACAGGAGTTGGTTCTCCTATAACTTCCTCCATGTGGGTTTCAGGAATCAAACTCAGGTTTTCAGGCTTGGCATCGAGCACCTTCATCCTCTAAGCCATCTCACCAGCCCTGAAAACAGGTAGAGCCTCCTTGCCACTGTCTCTCAGGTATTTACAGTGATGCTTCTGTTGTAGTGGCGGCTACATGGTACTGAGCAGTGTATTGAACACTGTTACAGATGTCCTAACCATCATCCCATTTAATTTTCCACCCTCAGAAATCCTAAGAAATAATTATCTCTCATATCTTCTGCCATGCATGAGGAAACTGTCCCTGAGAGGTTCAGCTAGGGTTCAAATGTAGATCATGTGCCTGTGCGTCAGCTTCTCCCCACTCTCCTTCACTGCCTCTCAGGGTGTTTGGATAGGACATAAGAGTTTACTGATCGCTGAGTGTGAGGACAACTGAGAAGCATAAAGGGAGTGGGAGGAGGGGAGGTAGGTGGCTCAGTCACACAGTGCACTTATTAAAAGTTGTGCTGCATATTAGAGACATTGCTAGCTTCCCAGACTCAAAGGGTCCCTGAGACACAGCTTTTGGAACACATTGCTTTTGCTGGATTCTATTGCAAAGCAAATGACCATTTAGAATACGGGGATACACTGTCGTGCTTGGACACCACTGCAAGGTGCTAGCGTAAAGAAGATAGGATTTGGGGCTGGAGAGATAGCTCAGCGGTTAAGAGCACTGGCTGCTCTTCCAGAGGACCTGGGTTCAATTCCCAGCACCCACACAGTAGCTCACACATGTCTGTAACTCCTATTCTAGGGGATCTGACACCCTCATACATGCAGGCAAAACAACAATGTACATAAAATATAAATAAATAAAACTGTGTGTGTGTGTGTGTGTGTGTGTGTGTGTGTGTGTGTGTGTGTGTGTGTGTGATAGATTTTTTTTTTTCTTTTCTGGTCTGGGTGCAAATAGCCCAGGACTGACTTGCAGGTGTTGGAGCTGCAAGCTACTTCCATCTTGTAGCTGTTTTAGTCCCCATAGTGTCTATACTTTTCTCTCCACCATATCTACACTACAGCCCCCAGGCAGGGGAGAGGGCAAGGGGCAGCTTTGATGGAGTTATTTGCATACCATGGATCAGAATTTAGTTACATCTGGCCACAAAGGGGAGGCTGGGAACTGTAGTCCTTTTTTTGAGTGCCTAAGTGTCCAGCTCAAGTGAGAGGTTTTATTCCCAGATACGGAGGGGAGGATGGCTATGAACTGCAGCTAGGCTCTCTGGCACAGATGAGAAGTAGCCATATGAGCGCCTGTGCTCTCCTCAGTGTGAAGACCCTTAGGCACATGGGTCATCTCTTCCAACAGACTGCAGCTCCCTGAGGGAGAACTGGAGAGTACTTTCACCACCGTCACGTCTTTGGTATCCCTGTCCAAAGTTTAATGGATGGTGAGCAGGCTAGGTCTTTTGTTTGTTTGCTTTTGAGTGTGTGTGTGTGTGTGTGTGTGTGTGTGTGTGTGTGTGTGTGTGTTGTCAAGTTGTCAACTTGACACAAGCTAGGATCTTCTGGGAAGAGAGATCCTTAACTGGGAAAATACCCCTGTCACATTACCATGTAGTCAAGTCTGTGGGGGTATTTTCTTGACTAATGATTGATGTGAGAGGGTTCAGCCCCTTGTAGATGATGCTATTCCTGAGCAGATGACCCTGGGCTGTATAAGAAAGCAGGCTGAGCAAGCCATGGGAAGCAAGCCAGTAAGCAGCATTCTTCTGTGGTCTTTGGTTTAGTTCCTGCTTTTGCCTTCAGTTCCTGACCTGATGAACCTGTAAAATGAAATAAACCCTTTCCTCCCCAGGTCGTTTTTGATCATGGGTTTATCACAGCAACAGAAATTGAACTAAGACAGATGGGGAACTGTTATCTGTGGCAGGGTTTTGGTAATGGTTAACCCAGGCTACTTTGGACTCCCTATGTGGCAGAGGATGACCTTGGGCTGCCTGACCCTTCTGCCTCTGCCTCCAAGTGTTGAGCACCACTTTACACAGTTGTCTGGTTTATGCAATGCTGAGGACTGGATCTACAGCTTCGTGAATGCTTGGCAAGCACTTAGCCCTGGCTGGTCAGGAACTCAGCAGTCTGGCCTTAAACACAGAGATCTGTTTGCTTCTGCTTCCTGAGTGCTGGGAATAAAAACATGGGTCGCCACACCTGGTTCCCCAGCCCCCCTTTTAAGAAAAAAGATTTATTTGAATTTGTGCATATCTCTGTGTGTATGCCACATGTGTGCCAGTGACCTCAGAGACCAGAAGAGGATGTCTGATCCCCTGGGGCTGAAGTTACACACAGTTGAGTCATTTGACAGGGGTGCTGGGAAACAAGCCCAAGTCTTCGGCAAGCACAGAGAGTGCTCTCAAGGGTTGAACCATCTCTCCAGTTGGCTCCTTCTCATCAACCCCACACTTAATATTAGTCTTATTACAATTTGTATAGGTGCTTAGCAGCTAATAGAGCAAAAGGCATGCACCACTGTACAATGTGAAGTAATGTGGGACAGACAATACATGCCATTCCTTGGGACATCCAGGCTTCCAGGAATCTTTGTAGAGGCATCTCTTTCCGGTTCTCCCTCTCCTGCTCACTTTCCTTAGTCTTTTGCAGGTTTTCTGAGATGAGTCAGACCTCTGCACTAGGCACTGACCGTGGAAATGCAAACCTCACAGTTGCCATTTCTCCCCCCAGAGGAGGATGCAACCAGTATTCACTCATGTCCTAATAGTGGGTGGAGATCCAAGAACAGGCAATTTTGGTTAACCAAGCTAAGTCCTTCCTTGCCATTTTTAGCATATAGATTACAAAAGTACTTTGTATCATGAGAGAAAAACAAGGCCACCCTGTGTAGTTCTAGCCCCCCTCCAACAAAGAAGCTTGAAGCTCTCCCACAGTCACTCACTCCCTGATAGCATGCAATTGCTTCTTTCAGATGGAGTCATCTCTTGGTGAGTTCTTTCTTTTAAAATTTTATTTATCTAAAAAATTTAAATGATCCATTTATTTTTTTATTTTATGTATGTGGGTGTTTTGCCTGCATATGTATGTGCGCCACATGAATGACCTGGTGACCACAGAGGTCAGGAGAGTCAGATCTCCTGTAACTGGAGTTATTGATGGCTGTGGGCCACCATGGGGGTGATGGGAACTGAACCTGGGCCCTCTGCAAGAGCAACACGTATTCTTAAACATGGAGCAATCTAATCTCTCCAGCCCTATTTTTCTTTCCTTTGAGGCAAAACCTCATACAGTTCAGGCTGGCCTGAAATGCGCTATCGAGTACAGGATGGCTTTGCATTTTTGCATCTTCTGCCTCTATCCTCCACGTGTTGGGATTCCAGGATTCTATTACGTCCTGTTTTTGAGGCGCTACGGAGGGAATATACGGTTGAGTCTGCGCATGCGAGGTAATCACTCTACCAACGGCGCTACCTCCCCAGCCCGTGGTTGCCCTCAGTAGTAATAATTCCTTGACAGCCACGATGCACTCTTTCTTGCTTGGTTGATGCCCTGCTCGCTTTTGCGAACAAGGTCTTATGTAGCCCAGGCTGGCCTCAAATGCAGTAGAGCCTAGCCTCAAGCTAGTCATTAGAAATTTCTGTCTGAGTTCCTCAGAAGATGGAATTGCAGGTGTGTAGTACTGTGCCTACCTAGCAGACACTCTTCTAACTCATGAGCGTAGGATGCTATTCTACCTACTAGTGTCTTCATTTTTCGTCGCTCTTTCTCTTTCTCTCTCTCTCTGCAGTGCTGGGAATTGAACCCAAGACTGTGTCAGACAAGCTCTCTATTACAAACCTCTAAGTTTCTTTCTGTTATGTTTTGTGATTTTTCAATATACAAGTCTTTCACTTCCAAGGTTAAGCTAATTTCTAAGTATTTCATCCTTTTAATGCTTTTGCAGATGGAATTACTTTCCTTTTTTAGATTGCTTTTGTTAATGTGCAGATACACAAATTGAATGTAGCATACTTGCAATCCTAGGATTCAGGAAGCTGAGCCAAAAGAATCACAAGGCTACAGAGTGATGCTTTGGGTCCTAAATAAATAAATAAATAAATAAATAAATAAGAACAACTACTGATTTTTGTGTGATCGTTGTCTTCCAAGTACTGTAAAAATGTCTACAATAACAGACTAAAGAGACTTTTTTCTGCTCACACTTTCCTTTTGGGTCTGTGGGGAGTGCACAGTGGAACAAAGATGCTCACTTTTATGATGTCCAGGGAGTAAGAAGGGAAAAGTGACCAGAGTTGTCCTATCCACTTTGAGGGCATCCCCAGATGACCTAACTTCCTTGCAGGCAGATAGCCCCAGACTGGGGACCAATCCATCAAAACATGAAGACATGGGCCTGTGAGGGGTCGTGAACCTCCCAATCACAGTGATCAGCATTCTGATGGGGCACACAGTTGCACACCTGACTGGCTCAAGCCATCAGGTCAGCCTGAACTGACCTCTGGCCTGCCTGCCACGGAAAAGAGGGCCCAGCCTTCCACAGGAAAAGAGAATGGCACCATAGGCCCCTGAGGTGGACTGGGCATAGCAGGACACACCTGGGCTGCTGCTGGGAGCCACACTAACCAAAGAGCAGCTGACCAGAGTGGGGCTTTCTTCCCTCTGTGGTTCCCTTTAGTTTGTTATGAGGGTGACAGTCTCCCTGACTGCTGGCATGCTTTCCACACTCTGTGAACACTTCCTTTTTCAACAGAAAAAGGCCTCCAGAGCCTTGTGCAGGCCACCAGATCCGGTTGGAGTTTAATGACAGTGTTGTGTTTTCATTATGCTTATTTTTAAGGTTGCTTTCTATTTATGGCAAAGGATACTGGCTTTCCATTTATGGAGGGACCAAGAGTGTCCTTTTGAAATAATAAATTTGTGTTTTTTTCTCTTTGATTGAAAACAGTTTTTTTTTTTCACACAACATATATCTGATTATGGTTTCCCCTGCCTCTACTCCTTCCAGTTCCTCCCTACTTCCCCTCCCATCAAGACCCATTCTCTTTCTGTTTCTCATTAGAAAACAAACAGGCTTCTAAGAGATGATAATAAAATATAACAAAGTAAGTATAATAGTATAAAACTATTACTTTAGAGTTAGACAAGATAAACAAACAGAAGAAAAAGAGTCCAAGAGAAGGCACAAGAGTCTGAGACCTACTCGTTTGCACACTCAGAAATCCTATGAAAACACTATCCTGGAAGCCATAGTACATAGACAGATAACCTGGTGCAAACCTGTCCAGGCCCTGTGCATGCTGCCTCAGTCTCTTTGAATTCATATGATCTTTGTTCATGCTGATTTAGAGGGCTTTGTTTTCTGGGTGTCCTCCATTCCCTCTGGCTCTTACACTCTTTCCACATCTGTTTCTGTAGGGTTCCCTGAGCCCTAAGGGGAGGGATTTGGTAGAGACATCCCATTTAGGGCTGAGTGTTCTAAGGTCTCTCACTCTCTGCATAATGTCTGGTTGTGGGTCTCTGTATTTCTTCCCATCTGCTGCAGGAGGAAGCATCTCTGATGATGGCTGAGCAAGGCTCTGATCTTATGAGTATAGCAGAATGTCATTGGGAGGCATTTTGTTACTACATTAAAAAAAAAAAAACAAACAGTAATAGTTGGTTTTAACCTCGGTCTTTGGGTTGTCTAGTCTCTGGTTGTTGTACACTCAAGCAGTATTGGGTATGGGTTCTATTGTGGAGTGGACCTTAAATCAAATCGGTTATTGGTTGGTTACTCCCAAAATCTTTATGCCACCATTGCCCTGACATATCTAGAAGGCAAGACAGCATTGTGGATTAAAGGATTTGTGGCTTGTGTGGTGTTTGCATACATTCCTGTAATAAAGATGCCAGAACGTAGGGGTGAAGACTCTATGTAGGCACCAGCTTAACTTCTCCATGTTCAATGAGTTGTATAAATGTTGTCTTCAGCAATGCAGCCTTGCTGTCAGTTTGTGAAGAGCATCTATAGTCTTGGCAACCACCTTGATAGCTTGAGGATTCCCAGAAGACAAACCCCTTTGGTCAACAACTCAAGTAGATATTACCCAAACCTGGTGCTGGAACTTTCATTTGGTGACAAGAGATGGCCAGTTGGGGCTCCATCTCCCCTATTATTTGGTGAATTCATTTAGATCACCTTCATATATGTATATATTTTAGAAAGCTTCTGCTATATTAGGTTTCCATACTACCCTACCCCAACTGGCTCTTAGTTTTAGCTGTTTTTCCTCTGTTCTTCTCTCTCTTCCTCCTCCCCTCTTGATTCTTTTGTTCCAGCCCCGTATCCATCCATAATTATCTATTCTATTTCCCTTTCCTAACATATTCTATCTGTACTCCCTAGTTCCTTACTCTATACGTACCCTCTGTGGTTCTATGTATTGTATCTTGGTTATCATAGTCCTATCAGCTAATATCTACATATAAGTGAATATGTACCATATTTGTCTTTCTGTATCTGGGATAGCTCTCACTCAGGATGGTATTTTTAAATTATATTCACTTACCTGAGAATTTCATGATTTTTTTGATGACTGAGTAATATTCCATTGTATACACATATCACATTGTCTTTTCTTTTTGTTTTTGTTTTGTTTTGTTTTTCGAGACAGGGTTTCTTTGTGTAGCTCTGGTGTCCTGGACTCGCTATGTAGACCAGACTGGCCTCAAACTCACAGAGATCCATCCGCCTGCCTCTGCCTCCCAATTGCTACGGTTAAAGGTGTGTGCCAACACGCCCGGCCACATTTTCTTTATCCATTCTTCTGTTGAGGAACTTCTAGGTTGTTTCCATTTTCTAGATATTATGAATAGAGCAGCAATGAACATAGTTGAGCAAGGTCTCTGTGGTAGGATGAAGCATCCTTTGGGTATATGACCAATAGAAGTATAGCTGGATCTTGAGGTAGATCAATTCCCATCTTCCTGAGGAACCACCACATTGTTTTCCATAGTGGCTGTATAAATTTGCACTCCCACCAGCAATGGGTGAGTGTTACCCTTACTCCAACATGAGTAAGAGCCAGCATGAACCAGCATGAGCCGGCATGAACCAGCATGAGCCAGCATGAGCCAGCATGAGCTGTCATTTGTTTTGTGGATTTTGACAGGTGTAAGATGAAATCTCAAAGTAGTTCTGATTTGCATTTCCCCGATGGCTAAAAGTGTTGGACATTTCTTCAAGTGTTTCCAGCCACTTGAGTTTCCTCTTCTGAGAATCCTCTGTTTAGATATGTACCTCATTAAAAAAAAATCGGGTTATTTTCTTGAGTTATCTATGTATTTTGGACATTAGCCCTCTGTTATATATGTAGTTGGTAAAATCATTTCCCATTCTGTAGGCTGCTGCTTTGTCCAAATGATGGTATTCTTTGCCATGCAGAAGCTTAGGGTCAGTTTCATGAGGTCCTATTTATTAGTTGATGATCTTAGTGCTTGCCCTAATGGTGTTCTGTTCAAAAAGTCTTCTGGGCCAATGAGTTCAAGGCTATTCCCTACTTTCTCTTCCATCAGATTTAGTGTATCTTATTTTATGTTGAGGTCCATGATCCATTTGGAGTTGAGTTTTGTACAGAGAGATAAGTATGGATCTATTTGGAGTCTTCTTCATGCAGCTATCCAGTTTGACCAGCACCATTTGTTTATATAGAGACTCAGACAAAGAAGCAGGTTCTGTGCCATATGATTGGATGACATTTGGGTAGCTAGTCATATCCATTTCTGATTGGCTCATTGTTACTGACTAACCAGCTGAGGTCAGCTTGACCAACAGAAAGTTTGTTTAGACTTTTTGGGTGCTTTCTCAGAGTGAGCTGTGTGGTGATGACAAGGGAACACCCCTGGAATACAAGGCCCAGTACATTTTGTTGTTGTTCTGGAACTGGAGGTCAGCTCTTAGTCAAACAATACAAAATGGAATCTTTTTTCAAGATGGATTCAGTCAGGAGCCACAGGCTATGGAGTTAACTGCCTTTATTATTTTCAGGTATGTCCCTTGTATCCCTAATATCTCCAGGTTTTATCATGAAGGGATGTTGGATTTTGTTAAAGGCCTCTCTGCTTCTAATCAGATGATCATATAGTCTTTTATCTTTCATTTTGTCTGTATGGGAGATTAAATTTATTGATTTATCCCTGCAACTCTGAGATGATGTGTAATTGATCATGGTGGATGATCTTTTTGACATGTTCTTGAATTTAGTTTGCAAGTATTTTCTAGAGAATTTTTTGCATCTATGTTCATAGGGGAAATTGATCTGTAATTCTCTTTGTTGAATCTTTATGTAGTTTAGATATCAGGATAGCTGTGGCCTCATAAAGTGAATTTAACAATGTTCCTTCTGTTTCTATTTTGTGAAATAATTTGAGGAGTATTGACATTAACTCTTCTTTGAAAGTCTGGTAGAATTCTGTGCTAAAACCATCTGGCCCTGGGCTGTTTGGGAGAGGTTTTTGCTTTGTTTTGGTTTTTGTTTTTAGAGGCTTTTAATGACTGCTTCCACTTTACTAGGGGTTATAGGTCTGTTTGAATAGTTTATCTGATCTTGATTTAACTTTGGCAAATGGTATGTACTGAGAAAGTTGTCCATTTCATTTAGATTTTCCAATTTGATGAAGGACAGGTCTTTTAGGTGTATCTTTATGATTCTCTGGATTTATTCAGTTTCTTTTGTTATGTCCTATTCATTTATGATTTTGTTAATTTGGATATTCATTCTCTGCCTTTTAGTTAATTTGTATAAGGTGTCATCAATCTTATCCCTTTTTGCAAGGAACCAACTCTTTGTTTCCTTGATTCTTTGGAAATTCTTTGTTTCTATTTTATTTATTTCAGCCCCAAGTTTGATTATTTCTTGCCTTCTACTCCTTTTGGGTGTGATTTTTTTTTCTTTTTGTTCTAGAGCTTTCAGGCATGATTTTAAGTTACTGGAATGAGCCAGCCTGGTCAACAAAGCAAGTCCAGGACAGCCAGGGCTATACAGAGAAAACCTGTCTCGAAAAAAAAAAAAAAGTTACTAGAATGAGATCTCTCCATCTTTTTAAATTATAGGTAATTAGTGCTATGAATTTGCTTCTTAGAATCAGCTTCATTGTGTCCTATAAGTTTGGTATGTTGTGTATTTATTTTCATTCAATTCTAGAAAATCTTTAATTTCTTTCTTAATTTCTGTTTTGACCTGTTTTTCATTCATTCAGTAGTGAGTTGTTCAGTTTCCATGAGTTTGTAAACTTTCTTTTGTTTTTGTTGATGACATCCAGCTTTAATCTGTAGTAGTCTGATAGAATGCAGGTATAATTTAACTTTTCTTGTATCTGTTGAGACTTGGTTTGTGGTCAATTTCAGAGAAAGTTCCATGTGGTGGTGAGAAGAAGGTGTAATCTTTTGTGTTTGGATGAAATGTTCTGTAGATATCTTTTAGGTCATTTGGTTCATAACATTACTTAGATCCAGCATTTCTCTGTTCCATTTTTGTCTGGATGACCTGTCCATTGGCGAGAGTTGGGTATTGAAGTCTGCCACTATCGGTGAGTGAGGATCAATATGTTATTTAAGCTGTAGTGGTGATTTTTTTACAAATTTGGATGCCCTTAGGTTTGGGGCATAGATCTTAAGAATTGCAATGTCCTCTTGGACTTTTTCCTTAGATAAGCGTGTAGTGTCCTTCCCCATCTCTTCTGATTAGTTTTGGTTTGAAGTCTGTTTTATCAGATGTTAAAATGGCTACACCAGCTTGCTTCTTAGGTACATTTTCTTAGAATATCTTTTTCTGTCTTTTTACCCTGAGGGGATGGCTACTCTTGATGTTGAGATGTGTTTCTTGGATGCAGCAGAAGAATGGATCCTGTTTTTTCCATGCATTCTGTTAGTCTGTGTCTTTTCTTTCTTTTCTTTTTTTTTGAGACAGAGTTTCTCTGTGTAGCCCTGGCTGTCCCAGACTCACTTTGTAGACCAGGCTGACCTCCAACTCACAGAGATCTGCCTGTCTCTGCCTCCCGAGTGCTGGGATTAAAGGTGTGCGCCACCACAACCCGCTTAGTTTGTGTCTTTTCAAATGAGGAATTGAGACCATAATGTAGAGAGGTGTCAATGAGCAGTGTTTGTTGATTCCTGCTCTTTTGTCGTTGGGGGTGGGAGTGCCTGTGTAGGGGTGCACTTCCCCTCTGTCGATTTGCTTGTCTGGGATTATTTATTTCCTGTGTTCTTTTGGGTGTAGTTAACTCCTTTAAATTGGAATTTTCCTTCCACCTTCTTCTGTAGGGCTAGCTTTGTAGATAGATGAATTTGGTTTTATCATGGAATGTCTTATTTTCTCCATCTGTGGCCACTGAAAGTTTTGCTGGGGATGGTAGCCTAGGCTGGCATCTGTGGTCTCTTCCAGTCTGCAGCACAGCTGTCCAGGCCCTTCTGGCTTTTAGAGTTTCTGTTGAGAAGTAGTCAGGTGTAATTCTACTAGGTCTGTCTTTGTATGTTACTTGGTCTTTTCCCCTTACAGTCTTTAATATTCTTTCTTTGTTCTGTATGTTTGGCGTTTTGATTATAATGTACTGAGGGGACTTTCTCTTCTGGTCCAGTCTATTTTGTTCTGTATCCTTCTTGTATCTTGATAGGCACCTCCTTCTTTAGGTTAGGGAAATTTTCTTCTATGATTTTGTTGAAAATATTCTCCAGGCCTTTGACATGGGTTTCTTCTCCTTCCTCTATTCCTGTTATTCTTAGGTTTGGTCTTTTCATAGTTTCCCAGATTTCCTGGATGTTTGTACCAGGAATTTCTTTTTTCTTTTTCTTTTTCTTTCTTTCTTTTTTTTTATAAATAAATTTATTCATTTGTTGCTTCAGGTTACATCTCCATAATATTGTCCTCTTTCCCCCCTTCCCAGCCCCGCCCTCCCACCCTCTACCCCGTAACCCTTCCATCCCACTCCTCTGGAGTGGAGTGTCCCTACATAACAGTCCCTCACCCCAGTTCAGAAGTCATATGAGGGCCAGGAGCCTCCTCATACACTGGAGGCCTACAAGGCAGTACCACCAATGAAAAGTGTCTCATTGCTAGGGAGAGAAAACTAAAAAACAAACAAACACATAAACAAACAAAAAAGTCTATGTCCATGTTCCCTTTGGTGTGTTGGTTGTAGTATAGATATCCTGTACTATATAGCTAAAATCCTACTATAAGTGAATAGATGCCATGTGCATCTTCTGAGTCTGGGTTAGCTCACTCGGGATGAGCTTCTCTAGTTCCATCCATTTGGCTGCAAATTGCATGATTTCATTGTTTCTGATGGCTGAGTAATATTCCATTGTGTAGATGTACCATAGTTTTTTTTTTTTAAACATTTATTTATTTATTTATTATGTATACAGTATTTGCTCTACATATATGCCCGGGCAGCAGACCTCAATGTAGATGGTTGTGAGCCACCATGTGGTTGCTGGGAATTGAACTCAGGACCTTTGGAAGAACACCCAGTGCTCTTAACCCCTGAGCCACCTCTCCAGCCTCGTACCATAGTTTTTTAATCCATTCTTCGGTTGAGGGACATCTGGTTGTTTCCATTTTCTAACTATTACAAATAAGGCTGCTATGAACATAGATGAGGAAACTTCCTTATGATTCTGTGAGGAGTCATTTGGGTGTATACCCAGAAGTGGTATGGCTGGGTCCTGAGGCAAAGCTATTCCAAGTTTTCTAAGATATCACCATACCGACCTCCATAGTGGTTGCATCAGCCTGCATTCCCACCAGCAATGGAGGAGGGTTCCCCTTTCTCCACACCCTCGCCAGCCTGTCAGGAATTTCTTTAGGTTTAACATTTTCTTTCATTCGTGTATCTGTTTCTTCTTGAACCACTCCCCACCCTGAAAAAAAAGAAGAAAGAAAAGAAAGGAACAGAAAAGTATCCATAGTAGTACCCAGATATGAATGAAATATTAAAGAGGTTTGTGGAGTTGGTTGTGGTGGCGCACACCTTTAATCCCAGCACCTGTGAGGCAAAGGCAGTCAGAGCTCTGTGAGTTCAAGGTCAGCCTGGTCTACAGAGTGAGTTCCAGGATGGCCAGGACTACTACACAGAGAAACCCTGTCTCAACAAAACAAAACAAATAACAAAAAAAGAGGTTTATGGAGGCTAAGGACATAACTCAGTTGGTAAAGTCCTTGCCCAGCATGCATGACGCCCTGAGTTCAACCCACTGCACCATTTCAACCAGGCTCAATAGTGTAAAATTAATTCAAGGTAATCTTAAATACACAGTGAGTTCAAGGTCAACCTGGGCTGTGTAAGTCCTTGCCTCGTGGGGCATCAGCCGCAAAGAAACTAAATGGAACTAAGGAACGCTGACAGCAAGAGAAATATCTTCTCCAGGGAAGGGCCCCTAGATTGGTTATCTAATATCACATGGTCAACCATGAAATCATACAAGTAACATTACATGGACATATAACATACAGGTTGTATGTACATATTTAGTGAAAAAATAAATATGCAACAACAATTAAATGACTAGAGGCCATGAATTTGAGAGTGAGCAAGGTGGAGGTGCATGGGAGGGGCTGGAGGGAGGAAAGAATGGCGATTCTCTCCTTACACCTTTATATACTGTCTTGGTTTGAATGAGAATGGTCTCCATAGGCTCATATATTTGAATCTTAGTCACCAGGGAGTGGCCATGTTGAGGAGGTGTGGCCTTGGAAGGAGGTAGGTTTCAAGAACCCACTTTCTCTTCTCTGCCTGCTGCCTGTGGATCAGGATGTAAAGGGAAGAGGGGAAAGGGTGCAATTATATTTTAGTTTTAAAAATTCTTTTTAAGGTTTGTGATGGGAGGACACAGGCAGTGAGCATGAAGAACAAGCCAGTGTCTCATTGGTCTGGGATTCACCATGAAGACTAGGCTAGCTAGCTTGTGAGCCTTAGGGATCTACAAGTCTCTACTGCCCAAAGCTGGATTATAAGTGCATGCCACCATGCCCAGCTTTTTTTTTTTTTTTTCTTTTTAACATGGCTTCTAGAGGAATCAAACTCAGATTCTCATCCATGCAAGGCAAGCATGTTACTGACTGCAGGCCTAGGTCATCAGTGTTTACATGGTTGATGCAAATAGCCTCCAGTGGGCCTGTCTGCTTCCTGCTGTGGCAGTCTCTACCTAAGTCACCAGATTTTTGGATTTGTTTTTTCCATCTGGTGCTCTAACCAGATATTGCTTTGGAGAGGCCTAGGCATCTTACATCCCAGCCCAGCCCTGTCCATCTCCTCAGAAACTTTTCTCCTTTCAAGATTCCATGCTTTGTAACTTTCATGAGATCCCTGCTTCCCTCAGCTATCTTCCTCTTCATGGCCGGCGCTTCTATTCCCTCAGCATAACTCCTGTGCAGAGCCTTCCCTGACCATGCTCATGCTAGGATGGCCTAATTCTGTGTATTCATAGTACCTCAGCTTCTCATGTCCTTCACTTGCAAAGTTAGGCAAGGGACTACACCAGGCTGCCTGTGTGGTTTGTTTCTTCACAAGCATCTTTCTCTTTCAGACTGTCTGATCCCCAACTTCTCTGCAAGTGATATTTTCACCAAGTTCATCAAGAAATGAGTCAGTTTAGGGCAGGGGAGATGGCTCAGTCAGAAAAGTGCTTACTGTACAAGAATGAGCTCTAAGTTTGAACCCTAGCACCTACATAAAAAAACATGGTGTGGTGGCATGCAGAGAGAAACTGTTGTACACTCTGTGGAAGCATCGCCTGTCAGTAAAAATCTGATTGGCCTTTTAGCTTAGGCAGGAAATAGGAGGTGGGGAGTTCCAGGAGGCAGAGAGAACTCTGGGATAGAATCTCCTCAGAGGAGATCCACTTGAACTCTGAGGAAGATGGTCATATGAAACATAGGAGTGGTCACTAACAATGTGGTAGACATAGAATAAATAGGATAATTTATGAGCTAGTTGGGGAACAATCCAAAGCTTATGGCCTAATCATTTATTCATAAATAGTAAAGTCTCAGAGTTGTTATTTCTGGGAACAAGAGCCCGCGTGGAAAAACACAAGGCTACAGATAGCACCAACAGTGGCACACACTGATAAGCCCAGAGCTGGGGAGGCAAAGATTCTCAAGGCTTGGTCAGTTCCAGGCCAGTGAGAGACCCTACTTCAAAAAAGAAAATGAATCTTGCCTAAGGAACGACACCCTGGATGGCCTCTGGCTTCCAGAAGCATGGGCACGAGTGTATGTGGGGTTCCCTGATCTCTGAGTCCTAGTCTGATGCCTGGGAACTTTGTGGAAGGGACGCACACATTACTTTCTCCTGTGTGTCGGTGCAGTTGCCAGGGACTGGACAGAGGGCTTCACGCACAACTTGAAGCTCTCTCTCTCTCCTCCCTTCCTTTTCTTTTGTTTGTTCTTTCATTCTTTCTCACTCTCTTTCTTTTACAATAAGAGACAATGGAAAGAAGAAGAGAAACAATGGGCTGGAGGTATGGCCAAGAGCAGTTGAGAGAACTTCCTGCTTTCATAGAGGACAGGATTCATCTCCCTGCATCCACGTGGTGGCTCACACCCATCCATATCTCCACTTTCAGGGTATTCAATGCCCTCTTCTGACCTCTGTGAGCACCAGGCAGGTGACCCACATACATACATGCAGGCAAAACACTCATACACATAAAATAAAACAAACAAATAAATAAATAAATTTTAAAAACTAAAAATAAAAGACAAGGGCTCATTGTGTTACCCAGACTGTTCCTGAACTCCTGGGCTCAAGAGATACTTGTATCTCAGAATATTTGGGATAACAGGTGTGCCACTGTGCCCCAAAAGTCTGTTAATTAATAATTTTATTATTTATTCATTTATTTGAGACAGCATTCTCTGCATAATAGCTCTGGTTGTCCTGGAACCCACTCTGTAGACCAGGCTGGCCTAGAACTCACAGAGATCTGCCTGCTTCTGCCTCCCAAGTGCTGGGATTAAAGGCGTGTGACACCACCACCTAGCTAAATCTGTTACTTTTATAAGTGTCTAGTGGGATTATCTTTTTTAAAGAAATTTATTTATTTTTTCATAATTTCACACACATTTCTCCCTCATCCTCTCATACCCTTCATATCTACTCAGTGTGAACACACTAATCATGGATACCTACTTCCTTAGCAGTAGATACCACAGTGGGTGCAAAGATGAATAAGGAATCTTTCCATGCATCAATACACCATCATTCCCACATATATGTATATATGTGCATATATCCCCAATAGGGTTTCTCTGTGTATCGCTGGCTGTCCTGGACTCACTCTGTAGATGAGGCTGGCCTTGAACTCACAGAGATCCTCCTGCCTCTGCCTCCAAGTGCTGGGATTAAAGGTGTGCATCAGCTGGGCATGGTGGCGCATGCCTTTAATCCCAGCACTTGGGAGGCAGAGGCAGGCCGATCTCTGTGAGTTCGAGGCCAGCCTGGTCTATAAAGTGAGTCCAGGACAACCAGGGCTACACAGAGAAACCCTATCTGGAAAAACCAAAAAAAAAAAAAAGGTGTGCATCACCACCACCCAGCTCCAAGATATTTTGTAAATAAATAGAGCAAAATGCAGAGCAGATAAAGTCACAGCACTCTATCTTTGGCTTTATTAAAGGAAGGGGCCAGGCATGGTGGCGCATGCCTTTAATCCCAGTGCTAGGGAGGCAGAGGCAGGTGGATCTCTGTGAGTTCAAGGCCAGCCTGGTTTACAGAGTGAGTCCATGACAGCCAAGGATACACAGAGAAACCCTGTTTCCAAAAATTAAAAAAATAATAATAATAAAGGAAGGGGAGCCACATGTGATAGCTCAGTCCTATTAATACTAGCACTCAGAAGGCTGAGGCAGGAGAATTGCCATAAGCCACAGAGTGAGACCACATATCAACTCCTTCCCCTTAAAAGGAAGGAAGACTGTGGGTGTGGCGGTATCTTTGGCAGTGTTTACAAGATCACGGCCCCTGGAAACCCTAGCTCATAAAGTTTTATGATACTACCTGGCAGAGGGCAGGCGTATAGCAAGCACTGCAGATGATTTCACTGATTAAAAGAAATGGGGGCTGGTCCTGGTGGCGCACGCCTTTAATCTCAGCTCTGGGGAGGCAGAGGCAGGTGGATCTCTGTGAGTTCAAGGCTAGCCTGGTCTACAGAGGGAGTCCAGGACAGTTAGCGATACACAGAGAAACCTTGTCTTGAGAAACCAAAAAGAAAAAAAAAAGAAAACAAGAAATGAGGTCTGCCTCCAATGGACAGGGAAGGGTGACTGGGGAGTAGGGAAACTGACTTGCACCCTGTTCTGTTAGGTGTATTTTGAGTTTGTACCATGGACGGACATTAGTAATGGTTTTCGAAGTTGCTGTCAAGTGAGTTGCGTTAGGTAAAAGCTATCCAGGCACAGAAAGGGCTTGGAGGGTGCTCCCATTCCTAGAAATATCTTCTGGTGCTCCCAGAAAATAGCTGTGAGTTTCAGAGGGCTCCCCTGTGCTTCGGGGTGAGAAATCAGGGCTGTGAGGACAAAGGGGGAGGGGTTTGAATCGCTCACACCCCAGGGCCCACTATATAAAGCACATTTAAAAACATCAGACTGGAAAAGTTTTTTTAGTATTATTATTATTATTTTTTAAATAGCAGAAGCATCCCCCCCAGGAGGCGGGCTGCAGCTGCAACAGCAGTGGTTCCCAGGTGATGTCAGCCCTGGCCCGGAGCCAGCCGCAGCCCCTTGGAGACAGTCTTGGGTTCAGCTTGACTGTTTTTCCTTCCTGAGACTTGAGGACACCTTCCTGTCTCAAAGAAAGCTGCCTTTCCAGGGCTTTCTGAGAGCCTGGGCTAGGGGAGGCAGTGGGCCTGGGCAGGGAGAAAGAACAGGGAGGCGGGTAAAGGAAGGGAAAAAGGAGAGGGGATTGGGAGGGGAGAGGGAAAATAGGAGAGGAAACTGGAGAGGGGTGGGGAAGGGGGGGAGGAGAAAAGGAAGGGGGAAGAGGAGAGGGGGCTGGGAAGGAGAAAGGAGGAGAGGATAGGGAAAGGGAAGGGATGGGAAAGGAATGGAGAAGGCCGAGGAAGAGGCAAAGGGGAGGAGAAGAGAGGGAGAGGGAAAGAAGAGGACTCCTCAGGTGGAGGTGAGGGAGTGAGGGGGGTCGCTTGAAGGTGATCCTGGCCTGATTCCTGGCCTCCTACCCACATTCTTTCCTGAACCCTTTCTCTTCTAGGTTAGACTAGGGAGGCACTGAAGCTCTGGGTTAGGGTGATATAACCCACTGCTATTGGCTATAAGCCCATCACCAGCATCTTTCAGTCCTGATTTCTGAGGAGTGATGAAGCCCAGAACTCCCTCTGAGGGTCTCACTGGACACTCGTGGCCATAGGACTAAGGATTGTCCCTAAGCCCTTTGGGCACTTCTATGGTACGGTACGGCATGGTTAAAATCTGCCTGGCCACAGGGTACAGCCATCGTGAGGTGGCGATGTGTCCAATCCCTCCACACGTGTCTGCTAAGCCAGAGGGGAGGAAAACACTAGAGGAGTCAACGGGGTGGCTGTCAGGTACAGAGTAAAAAGCTTGGGGCCTGGGTTCAGAGGACCCAGTCCATAGTCTGCTTCTGTTACTTGGTGGCTTGGCCTTGGATACTCATGGCAGTGCTTGGGAAAGAGCAGTTAAGTTATTAGAGTCTGACATTTAGAGTCAGACAGGGTGTACGTAAGTTGGCTAGTATTACCTCCTGTCTAGCAGGGTGCTTGGCTTTCATGACCCCACAGTGAAAAGTGGGGGTGAAAGGACACAAATCCCAAGTCACCAGGGAGCTCTGATTAGGGGATCCCAGGATCCCTCAGGTATACACTGGTCTGGCAAAGATTCTCTTGCCTTGGTGGTGCCATGCCAGATGATGCCTCAAGTCTCCATATGCTTCACTTTGTGTGTGTGGTGGGGATGCCGGGGAATTGAACTAGGGCCTTGTGCATGCTGGGCAAGCACTCTACCCCCAATCACACACCGAACCCCACCTTTTTATTCTTTGTTCATTGTCCATAAGCTACAAGCCACAAGGTCAGGGAACACATCCACTCTAGCCTCATCATCCTAGAGTTATTTGTGGGTGTCGGAGAAGTTTCATGCATGTTTGTTGACTGACTGGCTGGCATGTTGAGTCCAAGGGGAGTTGGTCTATGGTGCTAAACTCTGTCCAATGCCTTCTGAGTTTTACTTCCTACAGTGAGTGACCCAGGCTGCAGGATCTTGAGTCAGACCCTTCGGGTTTGAAAGTTGGCCTTGCTGTCGTCTGGCTGAGTGATCCTGGACATGGCTGGCGACAATGCCTACCTGTGAGATAAAATAAAAATGGTGCCTGTATTTTACCAGTCTAAGGTAGATCTGTTTCAGTTGATAAAGCCCTTCTATTTCACTGTGTGCGGCTGTTGGTGAGGTATAGCAAGGCTCAGAGAGGGTAGACACCCACCCTGGATCACACAGAAGTGGCAGCCAACCTAAATCAGACTGGGGCTCTTGTTTCTAGTCTGCGAGTCCTAGTTTCCAGGCCCCGCTGGCCTGTCCTCTGACCCTGGCCCCCTGGGAGCCTGACCCTAGACCCATGGGGTCTGTAAGTCTGGTCTGGATTAGACACGCTGAGAAGCAAAGACTGTTTCCCCCAAGCCGGCTGCCTGGTGGGACCCGAGCTCACAGCTGCTGAAGCTCAGAGGGACATAAATCACAGTGGCAGGAGGCCCCAGGGGCCAGGACCACCTCAGCCTCCTGAGGGCATGGGGGCCTGAGAGCTGTGGGCAGGGACACCTGGGTCCACTTGAGGCTTCTGTCCTCTGTTGGACTAGCTGGGACAGGGTGAGTTAGAGGGGCCAAGAAACCATTTGGCAGCCCTGTGTCAGCATGGGCCAAGAGCCTGGCTTCATTCCTTCAGTTTTGCAATCATTAGGCACATACAGATAGACAGGGATGCAGAGAACCCGTGCCTTTACCCATTCTGTGCCTTTAAGACCCCACACTTTTAAGTCCCCACACTTTACCTTAAGGCCCCACGCCTTTACCACCTAGGCTTTATTAACCCTTGCTTTGACTTCATGTCTTTTCTGCCCCGTGATTTACTGACTGGCCCTTGCTTTACCCTGCTCTCTCACCAGCGTCTTTCTGTTTTGATGCATTTGAGGGTACAGTGTTGCCTGTACCACGATCCTGGACCCCTGAGGGACACTTGTTCATTGTCTTTTAATTAGATGACTTGTTTCTTCAGCTACCTGCATGCTTATGAGCTTTGGCCGTTTTTACTTTATTTTAGTTTTAGGGTTTTTTATTTTAGATGTATTTATGTAATGTGTATGGGTGTGTTTATGTACCATGTGTGTCCCTGATATCTGATTGGCCAGGACAGGGCAACAGATTCCTTGGTACCGGAGTTACAGAAGGTTGTTGTAAGCAGCCATGCCGGTGCTGGGGATTGAATCCTGGTCATCTGGAAGAGCAGACAGTGCTCTTAACCACTGAGCAGTCTCTCCAGCCCCCAGAACACTTAATGCTTAATCAGAAGGACGTTCTTTTACATAACGTAGCAAACTCAAATTACCTTTAAATTTTAATTTGAGATGTAGTCTGCCTAACCAGGCTGGTCTTGATTTGTGATTGTTGGGAACTCTTTTGCAGGTTTTTTTTTTAATTTTGGGGTACTGGTGATTAAACCCAGGGCCTCATACATAGGAAGCGTGTGATCTATCACTGAGCTATACTTCTGGATCTATTTTTATTTACAGTAATAGGATCGGATCAAGGAACCATATATGGGCAAGTGTTCTAAGCCTTGCTCAGCCTCAAGCGCTGTGTGACCCTGCCTCATCACTGTTCTCATCCAGGCTTCAGTATCCTGCGGCTATAAGTGATTTTTGAGGGCTTTTGAGGTACAACCTGTGTTATGGCAGGGAGGGAGTCGTGTGTTACTGGGGCTTCAGACTAGTGGCTTGTCTGTCTGCTGTTTCCTCATTGTGAAGTGAATTCCTAGAGCATTCTCATGCTGATGTGTCTAGGAAGGTTGGGGGGTGGGAGTGGGAGCACCTTCGTCATGAGGGTCAAAGTGGCCTGACTGGAATTAGCTGTTGGGCTAGCCCATCTTAAGGAAAGGGCAAGTTTTGGCAGAGGAGTCAGCTCCATTAAGAAAATGACCCTTGCCGGGGCGGTGGTGGCACACGCCTTTAATCCCAGCACTTGGGAGGCAGAGGCAGGCGTATCTTTGCAAGTTCCGAGGCCAGCCTGGTCTACAAAGTGAGTCCAGGACAGCCAGGGCTACACAGAGAAACCCTGTCTCAAAAAAACAAAACAAAAACCGGGAGTTGGTGGCTCACGCCTTTAATCCCAGCACTTGGGAGGCAGAGGCAGGCGGATCTCTGTGAGTTCGAGGCCAGCCTGGTCTACAAAGTGAGTCTAGGACAGCCAGAGCTGTTATACAGAGAAACCCTGTCTCGAAAAACCAAAAAAAAAAAACCAAAAATAATAATAATAATAAATAAATAAAAAGACCCTCAGAGGTCTTGGTACGCAGCTATATGCTTCTCCTGAGACATGTGTTGGGCTAGCCTCACAGCTCACAAAGTCTCGTGGACATTAACTGTCCATTGCCAGACAAACAAGCCACAAATAGCCGAACAGTTTGCAGCTATGAAAGGTGGTGTGACGGCTCCTAGAACATCTACACTACGAGGAGGAAAAAAAAAAGAAAAAAACAGGAGTGTGCAAAATGCAAGTCACAGACTCACACACAAGCACACAGTTCCCCACCCCCACTTGTGCATAATTTGCCTACTATACTCGTAGGTCCCCTTGGCAGGAATTTCTAAGACCCAGTTTAGCAGTTACTGCCTTGCAGCTGGCTGCTGGGAGGGAAGGCTGCTGGGATTGTTGTCGGGTTTGGGGACATGGCCTCTGAAGCCAGTCCCTCTATGTCTCAAGCGTTTACTGCATCCACAGGTGCGAGTGGGTGGTGAGAATTCACTGAGTCGACCGTAAGGTACATTATGCTCAGATGAAGAGGATGAACGTGGAGGCTGTGGTTATTAACTACATGGACTCTCTAGGACTGCAGGGCATGTGGCCATCGTCTAGATGTTTCTAGAGCCACGAAGAACTTGACATAAGCGGATTAGAAACCAGTGAGGGGCCTTTCAGGAAGAACCCACAGGGAAACTCTGTTGCCTTGTGGGGGTGGGGGCACCGAGGGAGGCGAGTGCCTTTCCTTGTTTACCATTTGGTTCGATATGAGCTGATTGCTCACTGTGCTCCAGAGCTCTTTAAAAACCATTTCACAAAGTGAAACACTTTTTTTTGGTCTTGCTGCTATGGCCTGTTAGAGGTTGGGCTGGGAAGGCCCAGATGGGTCAAGCAACATTTCCCGGGCCACCCAGCAAATCTGGTGGCAGAAGTGGGCTTCCAGCCCAGAGCACCCATGTCTGCTCTGCCCCCCTCCTAGGTTTCCTGCCATTGACAAGGTCATGGTCCTCTTCCTATGGCTTTGCCAGAGGCTGCAGTACCTGGAGCAGGGTAGGCGCAGGGAGAGCAATGTGCTTTTCTAATTAGCTCCCAGAGGGGAAGTGTGGGCGCTCTGGGACACAGGACAGGCAAGACTAGTGTCCCTGGACACTGGGAACCGAGGGAGAGGGTGGGTGTTGGGGGTAGGTCTCCTGGGAAGCATGGCCCCTGGGGACCTTCCTCCCGTACTAAATGGGTAAGTGTGAGGCTATACCACTGGCTTCAGCCTGTGTGACAAGGGAGACAGACATTTCTGGTATCCCTCATCTTCCCTCCGTTTTGTCCATACAGAGGGCTGGGTGGGTGAGTTAGCTTGATCCTGTGGAGACCGACACAGCTGACATTTGGCAACTGTCAAATGATCTGCAAAATGGGCAGCCAGCCTCACAGAGCCTCTGCCAAAGGGTCAGACACTCCCTGGGAGCACAGGGCATGGGAGCCAGCAGCAGTCAGCAAACCCGTAATGAAAGTGCTAAATGAGAGCATAATAATGGTCTGTGGATGCTCCTTGCTGAGATAAGGACGGCTGCCTGGCTGCTTGCTGTTCCTGCCTCTCACCACCTTCCTCCTTGCTTTCTCTGATCCTGGCCTCACTGACTACCCAGGCTGAGCCAGAGAGCCTAAATCGTCTTGCTTCCCTGAGCTCTACTGGCCAGACTTTCTGCGCTCTGTTCTCTGATGAATTTGCATGGGCACCGGCTTCCATGGCTGCCGGCCCGACACCCAGACAGGGTAAGGACTGCTCTGCCTCTCCCTTTCGTCACATTTTATTTGTGTGTATGCACATGGGGGGTGGGTTCATGTGAAGGTTAGAGGACAACCGTGGGAGTCCTCTCCTTCCACTATGTGTGTTTCAAGGATTGAACTTAGGTTTTCTAGCTTGGTGGCAATGCCTTTACTGGTTCAGCCATCCCAATGGCTCCTACTTTGGGTTTTAAAAGTGAACAGACCTCAGGGTGTCACCAGTCATATACCAGTCTCCCAAAACTAAGCTAAGACACGTAAGAACTTCTGCTTTCAGTACTTGAGGTGAATCATACAGGCTGGGTGGCAATGTCCCATAAGAGGTGGGTCACGGTAAGACATACTTACAGAAGGGTGAATAAGCAGTTAACAGAAGAATGGGGCCTTTTCCAAACTGATCCCCGACAGCAGCAAGCTCCATTGAGGGGCAAGGGGCATCACAAAGACCTGTGACAGCCTGAATGAGGAGTTGGTGTGGGGCTGTGGGGGAGGCAGACTCTACCATACCCTCTAGTAGCTTTTGATTTTGGATCATGGATCTATTCCTTACTCAAAAATAAACATAATGTGGATTTCTTTGGCCATGACCCAGTGGTGTTCATAACACTGAGCCAAAGGAAGGCTGTGAGGAGAGGCTGCCTACAGCTTCCCATCCAAGACACGGAGCCTTTGCCACAGCTGTGACAATCTAAGTCCCAGAAAGGGGTCTGTCTGCATGCCCTATTGTCCACACACCCCCCTTGCTTAGCTGGGATACACACCATTTATTTAAAAATACCTTTATTTTAACCCCACCAATTCTCTCACATACCACATTCACACACAGCACACACACACTTTCAAATATAGTCTTTGGTTCTCCAAAAATTCTGCCTTGACCCTGGGCAGCTCGGCCTGGACAGCTAGATGGGTCCTCGTGGCTCTCAAGGGTGAGGAGCCCTGTGTCCAGGCCATTGTCTTCTGGTCTGTACAGAAAGCAGGACTGGTTTGGGCTTCTGGCATCTTCTCCCCCGTCCAGCTAGGGGCTGGCTCGTGGTCTGTGGCCTCTTTCTCTGGAGTCCTTGGAGCAAGCAGTACAAGGACCCAGGCTCACCGCCGAGGCCCGCGGAGTGGGGGTACACCCCTCACTTTCAAGCAGCTGCCCCCCAGGTCACGACGGCTGCCCTGCAGGACAGAAAGAGGTGTCAGGAGGATGAACCTGGGACTCACTATGTGCTGACCAGCAGATCCTTGATAAAGTTCAGTCACACAATAAATTTGCTGTTGAAAAAAGCAGAAGAGATTCTAGACTGACAATGTGTCATGAAGTGACAGTGTTTAGGAACAGCAAGGGCAAAGGGGAGCAAATGCCACTTCTGGAGAGAGTATGTGTGTGAGCCATTAATAAGGGGCATCCCTCCCTAGAGGCGACCTCAGGGGCGCCCTTCCTTTACAATAGTTTCTGTGTTTTCCACTCCTTCCCGACCCGAAAGATCAGTTGCCTTAAGAAATCTAATACATGCTGGGTGTTCTGGCACACACCTGGAATCCTAGAAGTCTGGAATCTCAGAGACAGGGGGCTTGGCCATGAGTTTGAGGCCAGTCTGGTCTATACAATGAGTTCTAAACCAGACAGAGATACATAATGAGACCCTGTCCCAAAAACACAAAAACAAAAAAAAAACCCAAATTACATATATATAAAATAGACACACCTATACACTTCTGGCAGGTGGTGCTGGGGATTGAACTCAGGACTTTGTACATGCTAAATACATTTCTCTACCCCCGGCTACACTCCAAGACCATACAATTTTCACATATTGTAAAGCTCATTTTACATTAAAGAGCAAGAAACCCCCCTAGCAGTTCCAGGTGCAGGTGCTACCTCAGAAGTGTGTGTGCATGCAGGCATGTGCACTCAGTCACTACTCTCAAAAGCAGCAGGTTTCTGGGCCCCTTGCCTTCACCCAGGATCTCCCCTGTGCAGGGAGCACATACCCTTGGCTCTGGTCTTCCCAGGAACATATCTCTATGGATGAGATTGTCTTCTACTTGTTGCTGCTGGGGACATTCCCTGGAGTGAACCAAGGCGGGAGGCAAAGTTTAACTTTGCACCCTTCTCAGACCAGGAGCCCAGAAGTGGTAGGGAAAGGCCTGGCTGGAGACTGCAGGCGTCAGTCAGCGCTGCTTTAAGCTAAATGGTTATAGTCCCTGAAGCCACCTGTCCTTCAGCTTCGCCCCTCTCTGAAAGCCAAAGAGTTCACAGCTGTCTTCTTCCTTTCTGACAGTATGCAGCTATGTGGCCGAGGTTGACTTTGAACTCTATATCCTCCTGCTTCAGCCTTCCTTGTCTGAGAGCTGGGTTACAAGCCTGTGGTCCACACCCAGCTTAGCATTCCCTCTTTTTTTTTTTTTTTTTTTTTTTTGGTTTTTCGAGACAGGGTTCCCCTGTGTAACAGCCCTGGCTGTCCTGGACTCGCTTTGTAGACCAGGCTGGCCTCGAACTCACAGTGATCCACCTGCCTCTGCCTCCCAAGTGCTGGAATTAAAGGTGTGCGCCACCACACCCGGCAGCATTCCCTCTTTTGAGGACTCCAGTGTTGGGTAACTGGCTCAGAAACAGCTTAGTAAGAGCTGGGGAGAAACCCACTGCCTGTCAAGCCACCCCTCTTCCTGGGCCCCATATAGAATGGAATATCACAGTAAGTGCCGGGAGCAGCTAAGCTGGCGGTGACCTCAGTGGACCATCTGGGAGCTCTGCCTTTGCTGCCTCCTGCCTCTGCTCCAGCCCAGGTTGGGGCAGATCCATCCAGATGTGAGCCCAGCCTCCCTGGAGGCTCTCTGGGCCCAGGGACAGTATGTTCATTCACAGGCAGGGCTATTTTGAGGGCTGAGGACATGGTCCCAGCAGAGCCTGGAGCTTGGGGTTCTCAGACAGACTCTGGCAAGAGTTAGCTGAGAAGGGTGGATGGGGCAGGGAGAGGGCGGCTAGGGGAACACAACCCTCCCCTGCTTCACTCTTAGGTCCTCAGAGACAAGAAACATCACCTCCTACCCTAAGTCTGGAGGTCACGCAGAGGACTGGGCTTCGTGGGAATGCTGCTGGGACAGTTAACCCCCCTGAGCCACCGTCTCTTCATCTGTGAAATACATTCCCTCCCAAGGTGCAGTGGAATGTGAACACAGCTGTGCCCACTGCCAAGAACCTCGAAATAAGGTTCTAACCAGGTCCAAAGAGAGACACCCCTGCTGCTCTAGTATAGACTCCCTGCTGGACCAGCCTCAGTTTCCTCACCTGTAGCATGGTATTACTTCGTAGGATAAACAGGTGACATACAGGTGACACACACTAACAGGTAAAGCTCTCTGTATGTGTGTGGTACGGGGACTGAACCCACGGCCTTGTTTGTGGCAGGCAAGTGTTATACTGCTGAGGTGTAGGTCCTGCCTTGTTTTTACTTTTCGAGACAGGGTCTCATTAAGTTGCCCTGCAGGCCTTACGCTTGGGATCCTTCTGCCTCAGCCTTCTGGGTAGTTGGGGTTACGGGCCTGGGCCACCACACTCACCAAGAAAAGCTCAGTACAGCTTGAGGAATGCAGTAAATGGTCAAGAAACATTTATAATCCAATTATCAGCGTCTTCCAATGGCACCTCGTCAACCCTCTACTGTTGAGCGGAGCACACCAGCAATAAGGAATAGTTTCACGAAAGGGTCCTGTCCAGTTCTACTCCCAGGTGACAGAAGGGAAAACAAGGCTGAGACAGGAACCCACTTTCCACTCAGCACTGCTACCACAGAGGTGAGCTTATTAATTCATCCCTGAGCAGGAAGGAGCTGTAGGGGATGGCGTCCATGGCAACCTCAACCCCAGACCATTCAGGATCAGAGGGAGGTAGTGGCCTGGGAAGGCGTGGGGTCTGGGAACTTGGAGCTTCTTGACTTCAGGGCTGAGAAGTGTGTAGGTGCTCCCCAAAACATCTAGTATCTTCCAGATAAGTCCCGGAGGGGCCAGCGCTGGCGAGGATCACCCCTCTAGCCTATTCCCAGAGGAGTTTGTGTGACTGAGCGTGGCTTCTACGACCAAATTTGGTTGAGTTCTTAATCTCACAGTCAGATCCCAAGGCGGCGGTCAGGCTCAGGCCAGGCCCTTCGAACAACGCGACAGTCCCCAGTTCTACAAGGAGACCCCGTACTAACTGCTGTGGTGGCCGGCACAGAAGTACCTTCTCTGCAGCCTGTAGGCACAAGGCCCTCCTGCTGTCACCTTTCCAGTTAGCTAGGCCAGAGTGCCAATCCCCGCTCCATCACTGCTGTGCACTACTTTGGGCAAGGTGGCCTGTCAACAGGCGGGGATGGCCACAGGGCTCCTTCTGTTAATGGACCTAAATGAAGGTGGCTGAGCAAAGATCAGTACTTGGAAGACTCCTGGCACTGTGGAGGTCTACCTCTGCCTTTAATATCTTCTTCCCACTTGCCACTTCTTTGTCTAGACCAGCAGTTCTCAACCTGTAGCTTGCAACCCTTTGTGGGGTGGAACAGCCCTTTCACAGGGGTCACATATCAGATATCTTGCATATCAGATATTTACGTTATTATTCATAACAGTAGCAAAATTACAATTATGAAGTAGCAACGAAATAATTTTACAGTTGGGGGGGTCACCATAACATGAGGAACTGTGTTAAAGGGTCAAAGCATTATGAAGGTTGAGAACCATTGGTGTAGACCATGACTGGAAGCCCCAGGTCCTACCATACATACTCTAAATCACCCTTTCCCACCCCTTTTTCCATGTGCCTGCCTGTTTCCACACATCTTTTAGGAATTTAGTTCAGACGCTCTGCAATCTCACTCTGAGGCTGGCCTTCCCCTGGGCTCTCAAAGTCCCATCAAACCACTATAACCTGGTCTTCATCCTCCTGTCCTGGCCCTGATGCTGTACTGGCAGTGCCTGACTGGCTGGTAAGTAGGCAGACATTTGCTTCTCTGGGCACACTCTCAGAGCCAACAGCGGGGTGTTAGGGACAGCTGACCCCAGTGAATGGGTGGTAGGCCCTAAAGGAGCACTGTGGTGCCCAGCCAGCCTTTCCATCCTAGATGCACACCTGAAGACCCAGCTCTGATTTCTCTTCCCAGATAGGGTACTAACAGGGACCCTCTAAAGCATACCAGTCAGAAGTTAACAAGACTCACTCAGAGAAACTAAGGCAGCAGAGGCCTGGGAAGGGAGTTTGGGAGTTTGATCCAGAGGGCTGGTCTGAGGCCAGGCCACTGAGGCCTTCCCGGGGTGGAGATATGAGTAGTGTGCTGAGTTGAAGGTGGACTGAATACCATCTCCCTGATCTTTCCCTCGCTGGCTGTGCAAAGCAAGGCAGGATTCTGTGAGCCTCAGTTTCCCCAGATGTAAACAGTAGCTGCTGAATTCAGTCACACAGGCAGGCTTCCTCGATGTTAAGAAAAGCCCAGGCCAGAAAGGGTGAGAGCCTAGGGCCAAGTAGGCCTGTGCAGTTTCACCTAAGAGGGCCCCAGAGACTCTTGCTGTTCCTCAGTGCCCAGCCAGCCTAACTTAGACACAAGCAGACAACAGTGTCCCCCTTCTAACCCCACATCCTTCTAGGGGGTGGGCACTCTTCAGGGACCCCTTCCGGCACACGAGTTGAGGACTCAGGCTCTAGAATACAGGTATATATCCCCATTTTCTTCTCAGCCTCCTGGTCTTGGGTCAGGTCTTAGGACTTGGAACAATTTATTAAAGACGGTAGCTCAGAGTGATGTACCTACCTAGTAACCCCAGAGCCCTGCTTCCTGTAAATGTGGGCAGTGACTTTATCTGAAGCGCCTCAGGGATAACTGAGGGGACAACCCGATACCTGCCCAGAGAGCGAGCATCAGGCAAAGAGTAAAGTCCCCGAATGCAGACACCTCTTAAGGTGCATTAGGTCAGACCGGAGCGTTCTGGGCTCCCCTCTACCCTTTCTGCTTGGGGGTTAAGCAAAAGCAAGAGGCTCTGCTCCACCTTAATCCTAGGGCCTGAGACAGTGTCCCCCGAGAGGCCCGCCCCCGCCCCCGACTGCCAGGCTGCAGCAGGCGTGCTGTGCACTCACCCCCTTGCGCTGGTTGCTGAGACAGAAGGTGCAGATGGAGCGCGGCTGACGGCCGTCGGCGGCGGGGTCCGCGCTCTTGCCACCGCCCGCCGCGCGGAAACACGGCTGCCCGTCGTCGGCCGCGTCGCCCAGCAGCAGCACGTTGGCCAGGTGAGCGATGTAGCTGGACGCCAGGCGCAGCGTCTCAATTTTGGACAGCTTGCGGTCCACCGGCTCGGTGGGAATGAGCGTGCGCAGGGCGGTGAAGGCCGTGTTCACGCTCTGCGTGCGGTCCCGCTCCCGCGCGTTGGCCGCCTGTCGCTGCCGAACCACCACCACGGGGCCCGCGCCGCCGCTCGCCCGCCGCCCGCCCCCGGGACCCGGGCCACGCCGTGCCGCCTCCAGCCCTTCGCAGCAGCCGAACGACTGGTCCGACGCGTCGCTCTCGCTGCGGTTCTCCTCGTCCTCGCTCAGAAGCCGCACGTCCGGGTACAGCACGTGCGCGCCGACCGGGCGCAGCAGCGCGAACGCCATGGGCGCCCGGCCGCGGGCCACCGTCCGCTTCGTCCCCTAGCCGCAGCCCCCGCCGTGCGCTCCCGCGCGCTCCTACCGCCGCGCCGGCCGCCGCCTTATAGCCGGGGGAGGAGCCAATCACGAGGCGTCCCCGGCGGGGCCAATGGGACGCCACCGCCCCGACCAATGACAATGTGCCTGCCTCGGGTCTCCCCCGCCCCCAAGTTGAAAGTGGCCCCCGAGCTCCTGGCCCTCCCCGAAGGCTCTGGCCTTGGGCTGGCCAAGAGCGCAGATCCAGGCTCCTGGGAGACCGCAGGCAGGTTAGCATGACAGGCTGGCTAGCATGGCCTGTTTCCTCCGTGCCAAGGTGAGCATATCCCCGCGTTCAAAAGTCCAATGCAATGCTCCGGCAATTGCGGTGTACCGTCAGAACCGTGGCCAGGGGCTTTGTACCAAGAGCTCATCCTAGACTGCCCGAGTTTCGTTCAGCCGGTCGGAGTGTGGCCCAGGAAGCTGCGTTTTGCACGAGCTCACTAGCTTGCGCCGACCGAGAGTAGCGAAGTCATCTCCCTTGCCGACAATCTTTTTTTTTTTCTTTTCTCTCTCCTTTCCCAGCAAAGCAAATATCCAAGTCCCATCCAGTTACTTAACAACGTTTGGCGGGGCCCTACTATATGCTAGGCATGCTTTTAATTGGAAGATAGAAATCAAAACAAACTTTCCTTCTCAGACCTTGGAGCCTGCCGGAGCCAACAGGACAGTTTTGAGCCAGCTGAAGTAGGACAGTGCCCAAGATTTGCAGATCTTCACCACTCTCGGAATCTCCACAGGCTTGGCTCATCTCCTGTCGGCGCCCCCCCCCCCTTTCAAAAATTTCAGAACGAAGTCTAGTAATTCTCCTCTGTAGAGGACGTGGGAAGAATAACTGAGCCGTTGATGGCCACCGGAGTCTTCGTGTCACGCATCCCTGCGTCTCGGTGCCATCCTAGAATTGGTCAAATCAGCATCTACTTGGCCTTGAAAATAACGTTTCGTTTTTACCCCCGCCCCTCTCAAATGGTGGCCAGAGCTGAGGACGGAAGGCTTGTGGGAGAAGGACCCCTCCCAGCCCAAAGGGCTGTTTCCCCCAGCCCCCAATCTAGTCTAGAAAAGGGCCGAGGAGGAGCCGATGAGAGAGGAAACCCTTAAGTCTTCAGAGCCCGAGGTCTGTACGGATAGTCTCCCCACACCTGGCTTCCCCAACCCCCATACCATTTGACCGTGACCCAGCCAAGATGGACTTTAGTGAGAAGCCTGCCCAGGCCCCTCCCTACAGGGCCAGCCGCGTACGCAGCTCCGGCGCTCCAGCAGGGGCTGCTTCCTGAGCCCATGAATTATTACTGACCGGGAGATTTCCTTCCCTGTCTGCGCCTCCTCACAGGGGCTCCCAGCTCCCTTCACTTTCGCTTTCTCCCGGTTTCCCCCTCCCCTCTGCTCCTGACCCTCTGGAGGCTTGGAATTCCTGTCCAGCCCCTTCCCAACTCCAGATCCAAACTGGAGATGCTTGAGAGGCGGGAAGACCCGCCCCCGAAGGCTCATTCATTCAGTTGCTCTTAGGGCAACTTTGGACACAGGGGACCTTGGAAGTAAAATAAAACCATGAATGAGACCGAGTGGCCGACTGCAGCAGAGGAAGGCGAGCTGCAAACACAAAGAAGTTTAGAACAATGTGGTCATAGCCAGCCAGGGTCTGGCATCAAAGAGATCTGGCTTCAGTTCAAGGCCAGCGGCTTCTTGGGGTCTCATTTTTGCTGCTCCAGAAAATGGGGCTAAGAATAACCCCATTCTTAGGGCCAGTGACAGTTCCTAGATTCTATGCCAAGAAATCAAGGACTGACATACAGCAAGAGCTCAATACCAGAAGTGGAATTTGTATTATTTTGCCCACGGCTTGGGGAAGGACCAAGTGGTGTCTGCTCTTCCAAGACTTGTCACCAGGAGTGGGCCAGAGCTTTTGTTGCGTTCTTTGCCCCAACTACGTGAGAGGCTTAGCTCCTTCAGTCCGTGTCCCTCACTCTGCCCCAGCCACACTGGCCTCTCTATCCTCCAGCCCACTTCTGCGGAATACTCCGGTCCCCAGACATACCTCTAGCTGATCACCTCACTTCCTCCGAGTCTCATCTCTGTCAGAGGCATTTCCTGACTGCCAGGGCTAGAGCAGTACCCCCACCTCTTCCTACCTATCTTCTGATGCTATGGAAGTAATCGTCTACAGATATTAACTGAGTTACTGTGACTGTCGGTGTTGATTATCAACTCGACAAAAATCTAGAATCTCCAGGAAAAGGACCTCTGAAGATGCCTGTGAAGGTTTTTCTTAATGGGTTCATGGAAGTGTGAGGACTGTTAATGTGAGGGACACCATTCATGGGCTGGGCCCTGGACCAATTAAAGGAGGGCTCAGTACTAGGAAGCGCGTCTGACCCCGCCCCTTCTTTACTGTGGATGCAGTGTGATTGGCTGTCTCAAGCTCCTGTTGCTATGACTCCCCTGCAACGTCACAGTTACCTCGAACTGTGAACTGAAATCAACCCCTTTCCCCGCAAGTTGCCTTCATGGGGTGTTTTTTCAGCAATGGGAAGACACTGCAACACTACTGCTACGTGTTCGGCAGTTTTGTATGCCGGGGATGCAACCACACATTTTCGCTCTCGCCCCACACCATCTGTTTCCACTGGAATAAAAGCTCCCTAGGAGAGGGACTTTGCAGACTTTGCTGATTATACTTCCTGCCCACTGCTGCTTCAGTAGCACACTCCATTTTACAGACAGAAAAACTGAGGTTCATCAAGGAAGAAAAGGTGACTTGATTGGGATCAGTCAGCCAGCCAGAGCAGGACCTCAGGCTGGTCTGACTCCAGATCTCTCCTTCTGCACCATCTGAGGCAATCCAGCGGATGTGAGAGCTGCTGGAGGCCACTCAGCAAGAGAAGGAGGGTTCCAGGCCCGGGGAGCAGCAGCTGGTCCCTGTCTCCCCGCCTGAGCATACTCTGGCTTTCTGTGCTATGGACCAAGCCTGTGGCTGGGTTTAGTGTAGCTTCTCATTGTCCATTCGCTTTGTGGCTCCACCCCAACCCTGGTGCAGCATCTACTGGTCTCTCATGACTTCTCTTTCTTCATCCTGATCCCCATCTAGACACCCACTTGACTATTTTTATTAAATATAATTTTTTTATTATTTAAGACTTTCATACATGCATCCAATGTTCTTTGAGCCTAAGCACTCTCCACTCATCCACCAATTCGTCCCAGACCCACCCCACCCCAATCCAAAGTGTTTCCTCAATCACTTTCTCTTTAATAACCCACTGAGTCCCACACTGATATTTTTTGAAGCATACTCTGGATCCATGTGTGTCCTTATTAATTACCCATGGTGCTAATTTGTGTTAGTGGGCCAAACTGCAGATGGTACTTTCCATAGACCAGCTTTGTGGAGGATTT
>CAJQZJ010001061.1:2205417-2240564 GCA_907164525.1 Lophiomys imhausi
AGGATTTCCTTTTGTTTAATTTTGTTTCCTTGCCACTGTTCTGCGTACAGAGTCTCACACATGTTCATTGCTGCTTGGCACGTGTGGTGAGCACTCATCACTAACCAGGCCTCTCTCCTTAGTAGTGGACCCTGGCGACTTTCTTTGGAGTCTCCCAAAGAAAGGGAAGTGAACTTGTGGTCCATGATTCAGCAACTCCTGTGTGTCTATGCGTGTGTGTACATATGTGCTTGTGCTCATATGTTTGTAAATCTGGATGTGCAACTGTGTTCTCGTGTGTGACTCTGTCATGCTCACACCAGGACAGCATGGCTGGGGTGACAAAGGGCCCACACACTGAGCCTCAGGACCACACACTGTAGAAAAAAAATGGCTAATTGAATTATTTACTAGTATTTATATTAATTGGTTCAGCGGCTGTTAATCCTTAACCCACCATTATAAATGAATATACAGACACCGGAAGGATTTTAACAAGCCTTGGCCTGAATTGTATAATCCTAGCCCAACTAAGCTAGCTCATAATTCTATTACCCAAATGTGACCCCATATATACATACATCCCTTTGGACTGCTATTCTCCATGCTATGCCCATGTTCCAGGCCACATGGAAAAAGGTTCTTTTGTCTAACCCATGGCGTGTGTCCTCCTTGCCTGCTCGTTGGCTTCTTCTTGAGGCTTCTTCCTTCCAAGATTCTCTCTGTCTCCAAAGCCCTTGCATCTTAGTCCTGCCTACCTCCGTCTTTGCCCAGTCTCTAGGCCTCAGCATTCATTTAACCAATCAGAGACAATGTAAGTAACAGACAGCAAGCAGGACCAATTAATTAACATTTAGAATGCTTAACATCACTCCATCAACATACTCCACCTTGTGAGGCCTGCCTCAATCCACATGTTCCTCAGCACGATTGGGGTCCACTTCTCCATATCACCCACCGCTGGCTCTTAGAATTAGCTAACTTCCTCATGAAAGAGAAATGGGTGCCAGACATGCTTGTTCTTCATCTCTGACTTCCTTCCTCAGCAGATGGTACGTTGTCAAGTGGGAGAATGCACGAAAGCATGCTAGGCTGGAGCCTGGCACGGTTTGGGGAATAATGAGCATATTAATGAATGAACTAGTGAATCAAGAGGCTACAACTCCAACCCATGGTGGCCGTGGTGTTAATCTTGACCATCAGCTTGATTGCCACTGGGATCTGCCTGTCTTTGTTCCCAGCACAAGGATTACAAGTGTGCCATCACATTCAACTTCTATTTTTATTTTATGTGTATGGATATTTTGTCTGCTTATATGTCTGTATCCCATCATTGGTGGGAACTGAACAATGCACAGGAGGTTACTGGGTGCCTGGCTATTGCAAACAGCATATTCCCCTCTGGTGCTCTCAGAGGCCAAAAGAGGGCATCGGATACCCTAGGCCTGGAGGTTGTTGTGGGTGCTAGAAATCAAACCCGGGTCCTCTGCCAGAGCAGCTGGTATTCTTAACTAATGAGCCAGTTTCCAGACCCTCGTGAAGCCTTTTAAATGTAGGTTTTGCGGATCACACTCAGGTTCCCATCAACTGAGCCGTCTCCCCCAACCTGGATCCTGAACTCCTCAGTTGGAGAAATCCTAACAAACAATGAAGATTATCAACAAAGGTTAAAAAGATGAGAGAATTAATAACAACAATGATTTTAGTTGCATATTTTAATCATTCCTCCTCAGATATGTGACCGGAAGGTCATAGCTACCAATGAGTACAGCAGCAGCTGGGCGCTCGATGCCCATGTGAGCAGCCTGGAAGTTTTGTGACTATACAACCTGGTCACTGACCAGGTCCAGTGGACAGATGAAAACAGTATCGGGTGCTGCAGGCCTGTGCACTGAAGGTGTTTTCCTGTGCAGCCTATGTGATTGCCTCTCTGCTCTTTTTATGTGAATTCCACTCCTGAGGTTGCATTATGGACCAGAATGGCTGCTGAATCCATGGTGTCCGCCTTCCAACCGGGGTGTGGGGGGAAGGCAGGGGCAGGGGTCGTTATGAGGAGGACGCTTGTCTGGGAGTTACAACCTCACTTCTGCAAGTGAGTTACTACCTCACTTCTGCTCACATCCCACGAATCTTGTGGTTTGACTAAACTTGACTCAAAATGGTCTTTATTGCTGGGAAGCACAAGTGCAACTGAGTACTAGGCTGCTATTAGCAAAGGAGAAAGGGAGAAAGGGTCATGGGAAACAAGGATGCAGCCTGCTAAAAGAGATAGCCACTCCTGAGATGGCATAGCATCACTCATTCAAGTTCACCCTTGTCACTGCCACTTACTGCCCTGTGACCTTACTAATCTGCATCTTACTTTTCCATCTGTGGAACAGGGACCTCAGTAAAACCACCTCATGCTTGTGAGGGTTATGTGAGTTTACGAATATGTTGTTTGCAATAGCCAGGCACCCAGTAACCCCTTGTGCATTATTCAGTTCCCACCAATGGTTTCCTAAAATTCACATACCCGGAAAGTTGTCAAGTGCAGAATCTGGACAGAGGGCAACTTTCACCCTTATTCCACCCTTCTAACTCCCCAACACTAGGTAGTAGAGAAAGAAGGATAGATGGGAAAGGGAGCATCGTTATCATTAGACTGCTCCCTGCTGACTAGGGTTCCATGGGGCAGGGTTGATCTTTGCCCACAGCATATCCAATTTCTTCTTCTTGTCTCTTTGCATCCTACCACTTGATATACCTCAACAAACTGCGACCAACAGCAGCTCACTGCAGGAGCAGCAGTCACTGCAGCTACTCTCAGGGCTCTCGAGTTTATAGACCCTCTCAAGAGGCCCTGGAATTCTAAATGTAAACTCTCTTCAGCTGGGAAAATCACACCCCTGCTAGAGCAGAGGCAAATCAATCAGGTGCTGTGGACAATCTGAAGGAGCCTCAAATCCACACACTTGGGATTAAAACAAAAACATAGTCTCATAACATTTCTGCATTTTTAAAGAAGCCAAATTCTGGATTGAAAAATACTCACTACATACCTGGAATAAACAGTTTAGAAGGATGACGGATTTATTTGGACTCTGGTTTTGGAGGTTTCTGTCTATCTATGCCTACTGGATCTATCATTTTATTTGGACCTGGGATGAGGGTGGAACAGTGTGGAGAATCAGAATCACTCACTTCATGGCAACCAAAGCAGAGAAAGACCAGAAAGGGACAGGGCCATGAGACATCTTTCAAAGGCATGCTTAAAGTCACCAGCTTCCTCCAACCTGGTCCCACCCATTAGCTTCCACATTCTCCCACCAATGCCACCAACTACAATCTGTCACTGAGGTCAGAGTCTCCATGAGCCTCTTCTCAAAGGTCACTGGCTGGCAAAAAGGTCTTTGTATAGGAACCTTTAGGGGACATTTAAGCTGTATCCCTATCTGAAATCCTCCTGTCCAAGCTGGGCAAACCCTAGGCAAGGGCTCTACCACCAATGCACACTCCCAGCCTTTACCCTTGACCTCTCACATCATCTTGATGGCTCCATCTCATTTGGAACTGGGGTCAAAGCCAACCCCAGGCAGCTAGGCATCTAGGTGGGCTGAACCATTTGGTGCTTGCTTCTCCTGGATAGCCTTTAGCAACAGCCTAACATGCCCTTAGTGGCTTGGTGCTACAGAAGGCATGCATGGTGGCACCAGCCTTCTCTCTCTCTCTCTCTCTCTTTTAATATTTATTTATTACTTCAGGTTACATCTCCATCTCAGTGTCCTCTTTCTGCCCCTCCCAGTCCCACCATCCCACCCTCTACCCCCTATCCCTTCCATCACACTCCTCTGGAGTGGAGTGTCCCTACCAGCCAAGGCGGCAGGAGACAGATGAAGTCCTTTTGATTGCTCTGTTCTCACTGGTTTTCCAGGTCCAGGGAGTAAAATTCTCATATAAGCTCAGACCGCGGCATTGTCTTGACATATGAAGCTTCCGAAGCGAAACCGTAGACCCCACAGAATGAGCACTCGCTGTGGTGCCTGTGACTTACAGCATCGGGTTGTGGTGGGCACACCAGTGGGGGATGCTGGTTGTACCACAGCTCATCATGGCAATGCCTACAGAGGCCCATGCCTGTCAGTACCGTGGGCTTCTCTATGCTCTGTTATTCTAGACTACACAGTTGCTGAAAGTGTATCTCCCCTGTAGCAATGATGTTGTACTTTGAGTTCCCGCACTTGCTCCCATGAGCCTTCTAGTCACATTTTCACCAACAGTCAATTCCTTGGGGGTGGCAGCCTCTGCTGAGGGACGCCTTTTGCAATGTGCATCGTTGAGTCGCTCACCTTGAGTTCACTGTTACATCGTGCCTCACACTTGGACAAAATTGATTGAACACACACATCTTCTTGTGGTTAGGGATATTGGACAGGGTTCCATGCTAAACATGGGGTCATTTAAAACAGTGAAGTTGAAAGACCCGGGGGAGGGAAGTCTGTCTCCCGACACTCAGGATATCACGGCCACCCCAAAACTCGCAAGAGACCATCTTGATGCAATTGCAAGAGGTTTATTTGGGGAGGGACTAAGTGCACTGAGGGTGCCACTTGTATCCCACACAGGGATAGGAGCCGCGACCACGATTTGGGGGAGAGTAGAGTATTTAAACTACAACCCAAAGGGGTGAGGGGAAATACAAGTAGAAAGTACCAGCCCATTAGTTAGTCAGCAGGAAACATCCTACACCTGTTTTTCTCAGGAATAAATTTAATCTTATTTCACCATCGGCTTTGTGGTTCCTGAAACCCTGGGGGCCCATGATAGTCATCTGCTTTGTGGCCAGCTAGTTTCTGGAGCCCGGGGCTCATGACCCGTATGACCTACATTCTTGGTTCCACCCTTTTATGGTCAGCTAAGTTCCGGAAACCACCTGGCGGCTGGCCTGGCTCTACTGCCGACTTAGGGGGTCTTTTAATAATTTTCATTCCCTTCAAAGTCACTGCCCAAAAGTGCGACAAGTTGGGAAACATGGCATGAGGTGGGCACTGTGACAAGCTGACAACTGAGCCGGAGGTAAGTGCTGATCTGTGTGGCCTTAGCTGCAAACCTGCACTTGGGTAACTCTCGGCCTCTTGCTTGTCCTCCCTGTGCAAGTCCAGTCAGTGTTGAGTTCAGACAAGTTTCACTTGCACAGAACCTATAGGGACTGATTGGAATTTAATATGCTCAGTACTCAGAATCCCGATTGCTAAGTGGGAAGGTCAGGCTCAGGGCAGGCAAAGGACCCTTTATGAAATGTGGGTGCCGAGCTCTCCCTGTCAGGTCCGAGGAAGTAAGCAAGAGGGACAATAACAGTAACTAACAATGGCTGTTATGTGTGCCAGCAGTGTGCATGCCTGGCGTCCTTCCCTACTCCAACCCACCAATGGCGCACCTTTTCTTGTGATACCAGTATCAGAAAGACAGCTTTGTCTGCAAAACCCGGATTAAGATCTTTCCAACCAGACAGGCCCAGTGAGATTTCCAACTCCTTCTGTGGATTGTAAACCTGTGCTGGCCCACCTATTCTCTCTCCTATTTCCTACGCTTGCCTTGGACTCATTCTCATAGGACACTTGGCTGCCACTCTGGCATACTGCATTTCCCGGTAAGCGGATGTTCTGTGATCACAAATAGGCATCTGGAGCCGTTAAACTTTTGTTTGCTTGTTTGTTGTGGGGGTTGTGGCATGCATGCCATCATGCTGTGTGGAGGTCAGAATACAGCTTGCAAGAGTCAGTTCTCTCCATGTAGGCTCCAAGGATCAAACTCAGATCATCAGGCTTGGTGGGAGGCTTCCTCATCCTCTGAACCATCTCACTCACCAGCCTGGCATCTGGGACCTTTGAAACAGCTTTGCCAGAAGCTTGCAGGGAAGCTGAGAATTGGGAAAGATCCATGTCAGTTCAGGGTGGGGGCAGGGAAAGTCTTGAATCCATCCCCGAGGTCACCTCCCACACAGGGTTAAAACAGCCCAGCATCCTTCCGGCTGAGCGGAAGTTAGGTTCTGAGAGGCGAGTGGGCTCCAGGGGGATGTTTTTCTTCTCCATTTGTCTGCTTGTGGCTGGCCCATAAAATCCGCCGGAACTCCATGCTGGACTGAGGAATTCCCAATGAAGGGGCTGTGGAGAGCCCAGGCTGGGGGTGGGGTGGGGCTGGCATGGCAGGGCATCTACTAGATTATCTTTCAGGTTCCTGGCCAGTGATCTCTTCCTCAGACCACCTAAATTCTTGGGGAGACAGAGCAAGGGGCCAGGTATAAGGACAAAGTGACTTTCCTCACCTGTCTTAAATTGAACTGGGGTGTAAAGGACAGGGGGGAGTTGTTACTTCTCCTGACTGCCCTGTGGCTCAGGTCCCTTCTCTCCTCGTGTAGAGCCAACAGTAGTGGGTACCTCACAGGCACTTCTCGCCTGGAAAGAGAGAGTGCAAATGTCACCCTATTCTATTGCTCATGGATGAGGTGATCTGCCCATGTCCTCGCTCACTGTAAAGAGCAATGCAGAATTCCAACCCAGATGGCAGGTGTCAGACCCCACCCTACCACCATGCCCTCTCCCATTTCCCAGGGTGTGGGGTCCTGGTCTCTGTACTGCAGGACATTTTCATTCAAGATGTAGCTTGTGCTTACCTCCTCCGGGAAGCCTGCCTTGACTTACCAGGCGGGCTGCCTACATACCTAAGATGTGACTACTGTTTGACCATTGGGCTCTGAGCGCCTGTGAACAGAATGAGTTTTAAGTCCATGCCACACCTCCAGCACCATTCCACACAGCCGCCTTCAATCTGTCTCAAAGATGCAAAGTGTTTGTGACTCTTTTAGAAGGTGGTCTCCCTTGAGAAGGGGGCAGGGGTCTGTGACCACTCCACTTGAATCTGGGTGTCTTTGTTGCCTTTGACCAATGCAAAGGGGCAGAGGTTACTATACGGTTCCCTGGCCGTCCTGTCCTCAGAGTATGGAACTGCAGAAAGACCAAATGTCCTGAGGGTGCATGACTGCATGGAAGTCTTCTGTTGTTAGTCTTGTTTGTTAATTTGTCTGGTCCTGGGGCCCCTGACAATTGTTACTATTCGCTGTAGATTCCACCCAGCCTTTAAGGTCCGGAGATCCTACGGGAGGTTATGACAGCTCTGTCCCCTGCTGTGCCCAGCCTGAACTCATGAGCTGCTGAAATTGGTGTCATATTGAGATGCTGAGGTTCAGAGTCGCTTTTTGTGTTAGTCAATGCTACCATGGGGACCTGCTCCCTCCATCTCCCGCAAGGATTTTTTTAGCCCAGTTGGTTCATGGTCCTCCATTGCACTCCTTCACCGTGAAGTATGTCACTGACGTGGGGGCCACAGAGTCTTCTGAATAAAGAGATCAGGCCATGTCCTGCCCCTTCACAAAGCCCTCCTCTGTTGGTTCCCAGCTGGCTGGAGCAGATCCTGACTATGACCCCTGGCCCGGTGCCAAGGCCACCTCTCCTGTCCTAATGCACCTCTGTCCCATCTCCCTCCCACTCTCTCTGCTTGCTGCTCTTTGCCAACCACACTGGCCCCTGCTCCTCAAACACAAGATGCTCTGTTCAAGGCCCAGGTGCTTGTGGACAATACTCCAAGGCATAGAAGCTCTATTCAGGTGCTTCCTGGCCCAGTCCCTCATCTCTCAAGTATCCATATTGCCTTCTGTTTGTTGTATTTAACACCATGGCCCTTTATTGCCCAAGATACCACACACCTTACTTACATATCCGTTATTTCTTCTCTTTGCTCTGCTTCATCCTCCATCCTGGAAAGTCAGCTGTACATGGTGGGAATCTTCACCTATCCATGACTTACCCTCCCATGAGTAAAAGGCAAGCTGTAGGAGCTCAGCGATATGGTACCCTGCCTCAGCCCAGGCACACCAGAGATGCTGCTATCTTTTCTGCTCTCTATGTGGGGAAGTGGTTGGGGCTTTGAAAAGGGCAGGACAGGGATGCTGGGTTTGGCTGATATGGCCAAGATTGAAGGACACTCCATGGAAGGGACAGCTTTGAGAGCCCCGAGGATGGGAGCAGCTGATGAATCTTTGAAGCTGCATACCTAGGCATCTCCCATGCTGCCCTCCTTCCTGCTCTAGGTCTCCAACCTCGCCCATAAACAGGATCTCTGGGCAACTGCCCCGAGAGCCCTGTCAAATTCCCCATGGACCTGCACTGGCTCTTTCCTGTGTTATAATTTGGATTTCTTATAACTGCAACATCCTGGAGTTGGTGAGGGAGGTAGACAGACAGGTCTGTGGGAAAGAGCTGAGCCTGGCCTAGACCAGAGCACCACGTCTCTGTTACTTCTCGAAGAAATGGGGCTGATGGGAGTGTAGGCTGCAAGGCAGGTTGTGAAGTCTGAGCATCAAAACCTTTGTAAACAGATAGGCTCCGAGGACCTGTGAATGATCAGAGAGAGGCACAGGGACTTCCGGCTAGGGAGCTTCACATAGGCCCCCAGGAATGAGGGTTGTTGAGGACTAGGAGCCACAGAGGAAATGCTTAGTGCCTAAGTAGATGACAGCTAGTCAACAGCAGTCATGACAGTGATGGAAGGAATCGGATGCTTATGACAGACCGCTGGTAGTGGGGGACTGGGAGCCTCCATTTATAATCTCCTGAGGGAACAAGGACATTTGTGTACGCTACATTCAGTGTAGCCACAAAAATGCACTCCCGTGACCCCAGCAAACCCATACCTGGAACATAAGTGAAGCGCAGTTTTGGAGCAGTGTACACATTCATTGATATCCTGCACATACATGTACACCCACATCCACACGAACATGAACATACATACAAACTATAAACATAGAAAGTGGCAATACACACAGCAGGGCATTGTATGCCACCAAAGCACATCTAAGAACTCATACAGCTTCCAGCAGAGTGGGTCTATAGAGGCCCAAAAAAGTGGGATGGGGGATAGGTTAGGAAGGAGTGTGGTGGGGCTGAAGAAATAAATGGCTTAGTGAGTTAGAGCACTTGCTGCTCTTTCAGAGGACCTAAGTTCAAATCCCAGAACCCACATGACATCTCACACCCATTCCTAACTCCTGTTCCAGGGGCTCTGGCATCCTCTCTGAACTCTATGGGCACTAGGCATACACATGATACACGGCCTACATTTAAACTTAAAGTATTTTTTCTAAAACATTTATTTATTTATTTGTTTGTTTATTTATTTATTTATTATGTATACAGTATTTGCTCTACATATATTCCCGGGCAGATCTCAATGTAGATGGCTATGAGCCACCATGTGGTTGCTGGGAATTGAACTCAGGACCTTGGGAAGAACAGCCAGTGCTCTTAACCTCTGAGCCACCTCTCCAGCCCTAATGTATTTTTTTTTAAAGTTTATTTTTTATTTTTATTTATTTATTTATTTATTTATTTATTTATTTTTGTTTTTTTGAGACAGGGTTTCTCTGTGTAACAGCCCTGGCTGTCCTGGACTCGCTTTGTAGACCAGGCTGGCCTCGAACTCACAGAGATCCGCCTGCCTCTGCCTCCCGAGTGCTGGGACTAAAGGCGTGCGCCACCACCGCCCGGCTTTTAAAGTTTATTTTTATGTGTATGAGTGTTGTGCCTAAATGTATGCATGTGCACCACCTGCATGCAGTTCCCAAGGAGGCCAGAAGGGGATATTGGATACCCCTGGACCTAGAGGTACAGACAGCGGAGAGCTGACCTGTGGGTGCTGGGAACCAAACCCAGGTCTTCTGGAAGAGCAAAAAGTGCTCTTAACCTCTGAGTCATCTCTCAGTCCACCCCAGAGTGCTATGAAGCTGTTATCAATTGTGGTGAGGGCTGTGGGGAGATGGGTCAGTGGGTAATTGCACTTGCTGCAAAAGCTTGAAGACCTATGTTCGGGTCTGGGTATGGCCCCACATGCCTGTAACCCTAGTGCTGGGGTGGGGCAGAGACAGGGGAACCCCTGGCTGCCAGCTCAGATGCAAAAGGGGAAGCTCCAGGTTTATGAGAAAACCTGTCTCAAGGAGAAAAGGCAAGTGAAAACTGATAGAGGACTACTCCTGCCCTGCACACATACATGCACACACAAATATATGTATACGCACACACAGATATATATATGTGTGTTTATGTGTGTCTCTGTGTGTGTATACATATATTTGTTTTTGTTTTGTTTGTTTTTTGTTTTTTTTTTGGTTTTTCGAGACAGGGTTTCTCTGTGTAGCCCTGGCTGTCCTGGACTCACTTTGTAGACCAGGCTGGCCTCGAACTCGCAAAGATCCGCCTGCCTCTGCCTCCCAAGTGCTGGGATTAAAGGCGTGCGCCACCACTGCCTGGCTGTTTTTGTTTTTTTGATACAAGGTTTCTCTATGTAACAGCCCTGGCTGTCCTGGACTTGCTTTGTAGACCAGGCTGGCCTTGAACTCACAGAGATCCACCTGCCTCTGCCTCCCAAGTGCTGGTATTAAAGGCATGCGCCATCACTGCCCGGCATATTGTATTTATATTTATATATTTGAGTTTTGAGACAGGGTTTCTCTGTGTAGCCCTGGCTGTCCTGGAACTCACTCTGTAGACCAGGCTGGCCTCAACTCACTCTACCTGCCTCTGCCTCCCAAGTGCTGGGATAAAATGTGTGCACCACCATGCCTGGCTTCACTAATTTTTTAAAATAAATTACTTTCTTTCTTTTTTTTTAAAAAACATTTATTTATTTATTTATTATGTATACAGTATTAGCTCTACATATATGCCCGGGCAACAGATCTCAATGTAGATGGTTGTGAGCCACAATGTGGTTGCTGGGAATTGAACTCAGGACCTTTGGAAGAACAGCCAGTGCTCTTAACCTACAAGCCATTTCTCCATCCCCTTTCTTTTTGGTTTTTCTTTTTTTTTTTAAATGTTTATTTATTTATTATGTATACAATGTTCTTCCTGCATATATGCCTGCAGACCAGAAGAAGGCACGAGGTCTCAATGTAGATGGTTGTGAGCCACCATGTGGTTGCTGGGAATTGAACTCAGGACCTTTGGAAGAACAGCTAGTGCTCTTAACCTCTGAGCCATCTCTCCAGCCCTCTTTTTGGTTTTTCAAGACAGGGTTTCTTTATGTATCCTGGCTGTCATGGACTCACTTTGTAGACCAGGATGGCCTTGAAGTCACAGAGATCTGCCTGCTTCTGCCTCCTGAGTGCTGGGATTAAAGGCATGCATCAACACACCCAGCTTCTTTATTTTTTGAAATTATAATTACACCATTTCCCCCCTTTCCTTTCCTCCCTCCAAACACACTTCCATATACCCCTACTTACTCTCTTTCAAATTCATAGCCTTTTTTTGTTATTGTTTAATGGTGTTACATGCATATATACATACACACACACACACACTCCTAAATATACATATTTCTTCTCTCATATATATAGAGAAAGAGAACTACACAGAGAGCTCTCTCTCTCTCTCTCTATATATATATATATATATATATAGTTCTTAAGACAGGATCTTTCTATAGAGATATGCTTGTGTGTTTATGTATGTGTGCAGGGCAGATGTCTTCCTCTATCAGTCTTCACTCTGCCTTTTCTCTTTGAGACATGTTTTTTTTTGTTTTGTTTTTCACGAAAACTTAGCTTTAGAAATCAACTCTGAACATACTGCCGAGGGATGGTGGTTTTGACATGTGTTTGTGCACAGTGTGGAACCTCCCACCTGGCTTGAGGCTGAGCTCAGCCCCTCCCACCTAGAGAAGAGGTCCTTTCTAGAGAGAAGACCCAGAAAGGGCAAGGCAGCTATCTTTGTCTGTTTGTCTGCCAGTTCACCCTGGAAATGCAGCCACGACAGTGTGACAGAATCTGGGACCTAGGGACAGGTTGGTGGATAGAGGACCACTGCTATCCACAGCCAGGGCCAAAAGCACCATGAACTTGAACCCCTGGGTAAAGGATGCTGCCCTCACTAGTGACCACAGCACCACTATTGCGGAGGTAGGGACCACCTCCTGAGGGCCAACACCTCCTAGGTGAGGGACCACTCATTCCCTGGGAACTTGGGAGCTGGAATGAAGGGGTCTTTTTTTTTTCTTCACGGCCTCCTGTTAAGGGCCAGCGCTGTGGAGGACAGTGGGAGTCAAGGAGGCCCAGGCCTCCTCCCAGAAACAGCCTTCCACCCTCAAAGGAGCTATGTCCTTATGCAACCCATTCCCGCTCCATAGTTACCTTCCCTTCTTAGTGCCAACCCCGACACAACTCCAGACTTAAGCCACTCTCAAGAGTGCGCAGAAGGGATATAGCCACATCTCCACCCTAGTCATGGATCCTGTCCCATCCCCATTGCCCACCCAGCACACTGTGGATATGTATCTGGGGAGGTCCCTGCTCAGGTCCCTTTCTGCCACTGCTCACCATAGTCTCCAGATGAAAGTGATACTCCAGGATGGTCCTGGTTAGTCTTTCTTCAGCTTGCCACAGAACAAGGGCATCTGGGAAGAGGAATCTCAACTAAGAAAATTCCTCTATCAGATTGGCATTTAGGCAAGTCTGTGGAACCTTTTTTTTTGGATTAATGATTGATCTGGAAGGGCTCAGCCCACTATGGGCAATACCACCCCTGGGCAGGTGGTTCTGAATTGTATAAGACGTTGGGATTAGGTGGTCAGATTAGCTTAGATTTTGCTAGTCGATAGTCTCTCTAGCTAAGGCCTAAGTGTTGAAACATTAAAAGGTTATGAAGCGAGCCAGTAAGGGGTGTTCCTTCACAACCTCTGCTTCTGTTCCTGACTCTAGGCTCCTGCCCTGAGTTCCTGCCCTAGGTCCCTCAGCAATGGACTATGATCAGAACACGTAAGTCAAATAAATCATTTTCTCCCCCATCTTGTATTTGGTCATGGCGTTTATCACAGCAATAGAAACCCTAAACTAAGACAGGGATGTCCCCATCAGGGAAGCGAGGGTTAGGCCAATTCCAGAATCTCAGACTTCACCACCACTGCCACCGCCATTGCCACCATTCTAGTTGATGGTGCACAGGTGGCTTCCCACAATTCTTAGGGGGAGAGGATGACTGATGGAAGTGAGTGAACTGATGGACAATGAAACCAAGTGTGTGGAGAAAGGACAGGTGACTTGAAAAAGGAACTGAACTCAGCTCTGTGCAGTTGAAGCAAAGAGTGGGTGGAGGGGAAATGACACAGGAGAGAGGTAGCTTAGCTGGAGTCTTGTGCCTCCGTCCTTTTCCTCTGTGCTCTTGCCTGCTTCTTAAGGTCACTAGAAGCAGTGATCTGTTGTTATCTATTCTAAATATTAATTGCTCCCATAGGCCTGCTTGCTGTGTTACTTTGCTTGCTAACCATTGTCTCTCATTGGCTTTAATAAAATCCTAAGGCCTGTGAATGGGCAGAGATAGAGGTAGGTGGGGCAAAGGTTCTTGGGCTTCTGGGCCAGAGAGGTTCATCGGAAGAAGAAGCCAGGAGGAGAGGGAGGAGACACACAATGGGGTAGATGGAAGAAGATCATGGTATGTGGCCTGGAATATCAGTATAGCATGGAGAATAATAGCCCAAGAGGACATATGTACTTATAGGGTTTTATTTGGGGAATAGAATTAAGGGCTAGTTTAGATGGGCTAAGATTACACAATCCAGGCTAAGGCTTGTTAAAATCCATCAAGTGTCTGTGTGTTTATTTATACTGGCAGGTTAAGGATTAACACTGCTGACCAATTTAACTATAAAATAAATACTGGGGCTGGAGAGATGGCTCAGCCATTAAAGGCTAGATTCACAACCAAAAATATAAATACTGGTCAATAATTTAATTATTTCTACAAATACCACCCAACGTGGGGCACCACCTGAAACCACAGCCTTGCTAACAAATATATTAATTAATAACTATAACTGTTATATTAGGCCAGTAGAGCTGCTGGTGGCGGCATGGTGGGATAACTGTGGGCTTGCCTTAGCTGGAGGCCTGTGGCAGGAGGCCTATAGGCTTGGCAGGCCTTTTCCCAATAATTAAATACACCAAGACCTTTTAATGTCTCCATGCTTAGTTAGGCCTTAGCTGGGGAGACTATCAAGTAGCAAATATAAGTTAACCTGACCATCTAATCCCAACCAGCCATGTGGCTTGCTCCACCTTCAGAGCTCACATGGAGACTTCCTTCTGCTCTGAGTCCTGGTAGGAAGACAGGTTCCTCTGTGTAATCCCAGGGTTCCTAAATTCCTCCCAGGAAGTTCCACCTTCTTATACTCTTTCTGCCTTGCTAATAGGCCATCAGTGATTTTGTTTTGTTTTTGAGACAGGGTTTCTCTGTGTAGCAGTAAGGACTGTTCTGGACTCGCTTTGTAGACCAGGCTTGCCTCGAACTTACAGAGATCTGCCTGCCTCTGCCTCCCAAGTGCTGGGATTAAAGATGTACACCACCACACCCAGCTTCATCAGCGACTTTTATTAACCAATCAGAGAGTGGCTCAGAAAGGACAGTAACCAGATCTCTCAGCACTGAAATCAGCTTCTGAGAACCAATGTATAAGACCTTTCTCCAACAGTCCCTGCCTTTTTTTATGAGACAGGGTTTTACTCCACAGCCTAGTCGGCCTTGAACTTGTAGCCAGTCTTGGGGCTCACTCTCCAGAGTTCTGGAGCTACAGGCATGAAATATCACATCTCACCCAATATCCTGTCTTAATGCTACCCCGGAAACCCACTGGTTTTGCCTTAGACACTGTGCTCCCCACCTGGAGACCTCTTTCCTTTTTCATCATTTTAGGAATTCCTACACATTCATCAAAACACAGCCTAGAGCTTCCTTCCTTAGTGAAACCTTTTCCAGGCAGGCATTGCTTTGGACTTCCTTTCTGGATGGCTCACCCCTGAGTCCTGGAGGGTAGGGACTGGATCTAGCCCATTAGTTCTCAATATGTGGGTTATGACCCCTTTGGGGATAACCAACCCTTTCACTAGCGTCACTTATAAGATATCCTGCATAGTGTATATTTATATTACAATTTATCATAGTACTAAATTAGAATTATGAAATAGCAACAAAATAATTTTATGGTTGGGGGTCACCACATGAGGCACTGTATTAAAGTTTTAGGAAAGTTGAGAATCACTGGTCCAATTTATCTCTTTAATCCCCAAATGAGTGCAGAGCCTGACATATGGCAGATGTTCCACTGGGCAAGAATTTCACTCATCTTTTTAATGCAGGTAACATTTTAAACTGAATTCTTAGTGTACAAAAGAGATGGCGGCCACAAACCAGAGAAACAATTCCATTCAAGCCCCACTTACTGACCCAGTGAATTGGGGTGGGGGTGCACAGATGGTTACTTTCCACACAGGTGACTCTGGAAGCTGCATCACAGAAAGACCCACAATGGTGTGGGAGATAACCACCAGAAGCTGCCCTATTGGAGTCCTCCCATTTGTTAGCCTTTCCCTCCTCCTCTGTTTCAGCTGCTTCTGAGGCCATGTGTGGCTGAGGTGACAGAGGGGGTGAGGTCAGGTGAGGTTTTGGGAGATTATGAATGAGCACATCTGTGACAGTCTCATTCCAGGAACCATGCTGCTCTGAATGTAAGACAGCAGTGGCTGGGCAGAGTCACGCCATAGGGCAGCACTACATCAGTGTGTGGCACTGGACTATGTTCAATGGACCATCATTGTCCCATTCAAGCCAGTTTGTCTCAAACAAACAATAGCAGCAAGAATACCTATCAGCCACCAGAAACATAAAAGCATTACCACAACCACTACTACTATCACCACCATCACCACCATCATCACCATCACCACCACCAACCACCATCACCATCACCACCACCACCATCATCACCACTTCCACCACCACCATCACCACCACCACCACCACCACCACCACCATCATCACCACTTCCATCACCACCACCACCACCACCATCATCACCACTTCCACCATCACCATCACCACCACCACCATCATTACCACTTCCATCACCACCATCACCACCACCACCACCACCATCATCACCACTTCCATCACCACCATCACCACCACCACCACCACCATCATCACCACTTCCACCATCACCATCACCACCACTACCATCACCACCATCATCACCACCACCACTACCACCATCATCACCACCATCACCACCACCACCACCACCACCACCACCATCACCACCATCATCACCACCGCCATCACCACCATCACCACCATCATCACCATTACCACCACTATCATCACCATTACCACCACCATCATCACCATCACCACCATTACCACCACCACCACCATCACCACCATCATCACCACTTCCACCATCACCACCACCACCATCATCACCATCACCATCATCACCATCATTATCTGTGGGCATTGCCTCTTCCAGCTATGTGACTTTGGGCAATGTACTCAGCCTCTCTGTGTCATCCACGCAAAGGGGAAGTAGTGACACCTTCAGGGGGTGGTAGCGAGGACAATGCAGTCACGTGTGCCAAGGACTCGCGATGTCATCTGTGCATACTGAGCTTTGGTTCGCCGATTGGACACATCCACATTTGGCTTTTGTTTTGCAACATCACATATACAGGAAGGCTAGGAACCTACACAAGGATTGCTGCATGTTCAGGCCTCAGACTCCTGAAATGGTACATTTTGCTCTGCCTGGCACATGCTTTCTCTGAATGCCTGTCAGTTGCCTGTACAGCTCCTCCTATCTCCAAGTTAATTCATGCATCCTTTTTTTCTAGAAAACAAAAATGTTCCCTTATGAAATCGCAGAACAGACATAAAAGCCAGGGCACTGATACACTGAATTAACACTTTACAGCTTGTCCACCCATCTCCTCACAGCAAACCAGTGAAACAGTATCTGATCCAGTAGCCAGTGGCAGATAGGTTTCTTTTAATTTTTTTTTATTTAGTTTTTAACATCTCCTTGTCTCCTTTCTCTGGAACAGTCTCTTAACTATTCTTTGACTTTTACAACCTTCACTTCATTCATATTGTTTCTGAAGCAATACCTTGGTGTGCAGCCCAGGTGCCCTACAGTTTCTGCTTCCCCAGGGGTGGGATTTCAGACACATCCCACTTGATTTCTTTCCCACTTGATTTCTTTCTTTCTTTCTCTCTTTCTTTCCTTCCTTCCTTCCTTCCTTCCTTCCTTCCTTCCTTCCTTCCTTCCTTCCTTCCTTCCTTCTTTCTTTCTTTGTGTGTGTTTGAGACTGGATCCTAATGTATAGAAACTTAATGTTGAAACTTACAGTGCGAACCAGGTTGACCTTGAACTCAGAGATCCTCCTGCATCTGCTTCCCAAGTTCTAGGATTAAAAGCGTGCGCCACCATCACCACCTGGCTGTTTGATGATTTTTTTTTAAACTACAGATCAGTTGATTCTTCGGTTATTAGTTCATGATTAGGCTCAGATCAGGCGCTGAGAGCAGGAAACCTGGAGGGAGGGGCACGTGGTGTGGATTTGTCCCATTTCTGATCTATTCAGTTAGGTCAGTGATAAAGGTAGCATCCGCCTAGCGGCTCTCATACTTCCTGCCTCATAATGATATCAGATGTCATTAGGATCTAAGCAGGAAAGTGTCACCAGTAAGCAAGATTTCAGCGGTAGTGCAGCTGGGCGGGCCTCCCTCCTCTGCCCAGCCAGGCCATTTGTGACACTCCCACCCCCTAATTGCCCACCCTGTCTCTGGTTGCTGTGTTCTAGATACATAGGTGAGCTAAATCCATCTGCTTGTATGGCTCAGCTGAGTGCAGCATATTCTTATACCTTGCTTCATTTTGCTCACATTTTAGACACCTTTTTTTTTGTACCCAAAAAGACCTCTTTTTTGGCTTAGGCCTTCAAGAACCCCTGTGGTACCATACCAGGTAGTGCAACCTATGCCATGGCCCTCCTTACTGGGGATGAAGTCCTCATACATGCAAACAAGTATCCTACCACTGAGCTATAGCTACAGCCCTTCTTTATCTCCAAAAGTAAATAAGCTGAGGTTCAGAGAGGGTAAGGGACAGGTCCTCAAGGTCAGAGGCAACATGAGCCTGGAAACCAGCCATCCTCCCGGCTCCCCTGCTCCATACCCAGAGAACTCACAGGTCTTAATGCTAAGAGTTGGGCCTTCTGGGGGCTCCTTTGCTATCAAAAAGATGGCTCTAACCTGGAGTCCACCCTTAGCCTGGCCACTTTCTTCTGCCTGGCTCTGCCCAGCAGGTCCCCTTTTTGGCTTTCATTAGGGACTCCCCTCCAGCACCCTGCTGTGCTGGCCTTGGGAGCCCTATTGATCCTCTGACAGTCCAAGATAGATTGACCAGGCTGTGTACTCAGGTGCAGCATGAGCACATGGAGGCCAGATGAGGAGGCACTGTGGGGGTCAGGGGCCCACTGGGGTGGGAGATCGAGCACAGAGTACTAAGGAGGGTAGGACAGAGCACCCTGGACACCTGCCCGCTGCCCCTACAACTCACATCCTTCCTGAGGTTACTGGTTCCCCCTCTCACCAGGCCTAGACAACGCAGGACCTGAAGTTGACTTACCCCATATTGCCCTAGAAGGTCTGGGTGTGTGGCTGAGAATAGCTGGGATGTAGGGTAAGTCTAAGTTCAAAACCAGTACAGATTTTCTGTAAGACTCTGGGGAATAGAAGCTCCTCATAAGCCTTAGTTTCCCCCTGCCCCTGGGAATTGAGGAGGTATTTTCCTCCACAGGGCCCATCAGGCAGAGGGGTGTGGCCAGCAAATGTTCCCTCCCCACTTGGCTGGCCCCTTAGGACTCCTATTGCAGTTTCCTGTCCAGCTGTGGGAACCCCCAGCCACAGTGGACCCATCTGAAGTGCTCCCCTGCTTTGCAGACATTTGCTCTCATGGCTTCAACAGGGTGGTGTGGACCCCAGAACAAGTGTCTGCCCAGATATCCCATGACTCTCCAAAAAGCCATTTGAGGACACCATAGGACCTGTGTGCTGTGCAAAGGGTCCTGAGCCCAGAAGGAACACTGGGTCAGGATTGCCTGAAGATAGGGGCCTCTATGGGGGAGGAAAGCCCAAGTAGGAGATATGAGCAGGAGAACTGGACCCAGGGTTCAGTGAAACAGGCAGGCACCCCCTGTAGGCTCAAAGAGGGACTGTGTAGCAGACAAGTAGAGCAGGACAGAGAAGAGCTGATGGGGCACTCTCAGAAATTACAATGGGGACAGAGTGGCTTGCAATCAAAGTAGGGAAAGGTCTCTTTGGAAAAGGGGGGAAAGCACCCTGGCCGTGTAGTTCAGGAGGAAGAAGGTTGTATGCAGAGGGCTGGAGTGGGTGACTACCAAGGTGGTGTCAGTAAGCAGCTTCTTGATGTTTGCGTCCAAACACAAACGCTGTGGCAGGCAGTCGGTACCAGCCTTCTTGGGAACAGAGCCGAAACCGTTGTTTCATGTGGCTGTGCCTTCCCTGCAGATGAGAGGAGGGTGGGAGGACATTCTTGACCTCAAGGAGAGCACCAGCATCTCTAACTTACACAAGCCCAGGGCCTGGGGTGAGGGTCCAGGAGAGGGCACAGGGGCTCTGTCTTGATGAGCCTTCAATGTTGGGCAAGCTGCCCCTGCAGAAATGGAGTGGAGTACAGAGCTATGGAACTGGGCAGCAGTCTTGCTGACCGTGGCCATGCTGGGCTCTGTCCACTATGCTGCCTATGCTACTTCTGCCCTTCTGAGTCCACAGGTTGGCCGGCATCAAGAAATAAGGTACAGCGGCTTCATGGCAGGGACAGCAGAGCTGGGGCATGAGCCTGCCCTGCTTGATACTGCAGGGTCTGACAGTCCCTCTGTCCCCTTAGCCTCTCTCTGCAGGGATACTGGTATGTTTGGTGCCCCCAGCAGGGTTGGAGGGTGAGACTTAAGTATAAATAAATAAACAGGGAACAGATGGTGTTGGGGAGGGGTCAGGCCAGGGCCCCCCACTTCTCCCTGGGAAAACACTGCTGGTCTGGCAAATGGATTCCAGACTCTGGCTGGGGGTCTCGCCCTAGGCTCCCTCCTGCCTGGTGCTCTAGGAGGCACCTGGGGCTTGGAAGAAAAGGTGGGTTGGGGCCCTGGGTTCTGTCCAGCCCTTGTTTCTCTCTTCATCCTGTGTGTCCTTGAACAAGTTTCATCATCTCTCTGTGCTTCTATTCCCTTATCTGACCAGTAAGCAGAAGGAGAATGCACTCCGTCAAATGCTCATTTATAGGCCCTCTCTTCTGGAAAGCCTTCCTTGATTAATACTGGCAGACAGTTAGAGCAACAACTCAGTACCCTGAGAAGGGCTTGGGTGTTTGCGTGTGTATATGCATGTGTTAGTGAGTATCATGCACATGTGTGTCCTGTTCATGTGGAGGTCAGAGGTAAACCCGGGTGTTATTTCTTAGGAACTATTAACCTTGGTTTTTGCTTTCTCATTGGCTTGTGGTTTGCCAGTTTGGCTAGGCTGGGTGGCTAGCCAGCCCTAGGAACCTGCTTGTCCCTTCCTCCTCAGCACTAGGATTACAAGTGTGTGCCGCCCAGCTTTTTAAAGTGCTTTCTACGGGATCAGACTCAGGTCCTCATGCATATGTGTGCATTTTGCCAGTTAAGAGATCCCTCCAGCCTTCTGTCTTTGATCTTTACAGCTCTCCACTCGCTAGATTGTTGTTGGGGGTCTGCCGTGTGCCTGTCACCATGTCAGTCACTCAGGTCATCAGGCTTGTGCAGCAGATGACCCAATGGATCATCTTCCCAGACACCCCTATCCCCACCCTGTGTTGCCTGTCTAAGGTTTGTGTTTCCAGGGCTCTAGGGCTCTCTCATCAGGGATCCCAGCTTCTGCAGACACTGTCTTGTTAGGATCTCATCCGTGTATGTCTTGTTTCTACTTCGTCCCTTATGTTCAGTCACCTTTTGGGTGTGAAGAGTATCCCGGCTTTCCCTCCATCGGCAAGACTTTTCAGCTTCCCTCCCTCTCACTCTAGTACTTTTTCTTGTGGTGGTGCTGGGGACTGAACCCTGAGCCCCACGAATGCTAGGCAATGCTCTTCCACTGAGCTACACCCCTCCATACATTCTGGCAGAGGAATTTGGGGGGCTTCAGTATAGACTCATGGGTTCGGCATTTGACTGTAGTTGTGGTTCTGTGGCTGTATAAATATTTAAAATTGTTTGGAGCTGGAGAGATGGCTCAGCAGTTAAGAGCACTGGCTGCTTTTCCAGAGGACCTGGGTTCAATTCCCAGCACCCACATGGCATCTCACAACTGTCTGTAACTCCAGTTCCAGAGGATCTGATGCCTCTTGTGCCCCTCAGGATTCTGTATGTGTGTGGGGCACATAAGTTCTCTCTCTCTCTCTCTCTCTCTCTCTCACACACACACACACACACACATTAAAAAATAGATAAGTTAAGTGCCGGGCATGGTGGCGCACACTTTTAATCCCAGCACTTGGGAGACAGAGACATGAGGATTTCTGTTAGTTTAAGGCCAGCCTGATCTACAAAGTGAGTCCAGGACAGCCAGGGAAACTTTGTCTCAAAAAAAAAAAAAAAAAGACAAGTAATTTAAAACATGAATTTAGAAGTCAAACTCCCGTTGCAATGTTAAAGAGCAGTACAGATGTCCTGAGTGTAGCCAAAGTCCCAACGAATGTCTACTATACAGTGAAATTTGGAGTTAATGAGTAAATGGATAGACAGAAAATAGAATACTTAAAACAAAATTAAGACACTCAAAACCCTATGTTTTTTAGATGGGCGCAGTAACAGAAGCACAAATTGATCCCGTACCTACACAGAGAAGGAATGCTACATGCAAACAGTGTATGGCTGGGCTTTTTGGTTTTTGTTTGTTTGTTTTTTTGAGACAGGGTTTCACTGTGTAGCCCTGGCTGTCTGGGAATTCACTCTGTAGACCAGGTTGGCCTCAAACTCACAGAGATCCACCTGCCTTTGCCTCCCGAGTGCTGGGGATAAAGGTGTGTGCCACCACTGCCCTGCCTGTGTGTGGCTGTTTTTAAAAATGTTTTTTACATTGTACTTAAATACTTTGTGTGTGTAATAACCACGGGAGGCTGGATGTGACAACTCGCTCACGGGTATGCATCAGCACACACGTGGAGGTTAGAAAACAGGTTGTGAGAGTTACTTTTCTCTCCATTACGTGGCTGCCTGATATCTAACCTAAGCCATGTGGGCCTTCGTTCTAGTTTGCTTTCTGTTTCTATGTTAAACACCATGACCAAAAGCAACCTAGGGAGGAAAAGGTCTATTTCATCTTACAAGTTACAGTCCACCAAGGAAGCCAAGGTAAGAGCTTGAATCAGAAACCCCAGAGAACACTGCTTACTTGCTTGTTTCTGGCTCACATTCTGCTACCTTGCTTACATTGCCCAGGCCTACCTGCCTGGGGGTGAACCTACCCACAGTGGGCAGGGCCGTTCTGTATCAACCAACAATCAGAAAACACCTCACAGCCATATGCTCACAGCCGGTCTGATGCAGGCAATTCCTCAACTGAGTTTTCGTCTTCTTGGGTGGATCAAGTTGAAAACCAAGATTAGCCAGAGCCGCCTTCTACCTAGGAGCAGCCTGAATGCCTGTCCTCTCACTTGGGCTCTCTAGGTTCTTCACCCCAGCTACTTCACCTCAGGAACTTAGCCACTCTGCCCACCGGGCTCTGACTGTACAGAACTTACATCCTGGAGAGACAGCAAGAAAGAGAACAAGGACTCAGGCTTAGGGACAAAATAGCTACAAATAAGTAGGAAGGAAAAGAAGGGGGGGGCAGTAGAGAGAGAGGGAAAAGAGATATCTCCAGGGAGGAGACATTTCAATTGAAAACTGAAAGATGCCAGTAAGTTGGGCTACTCCAAGGAAAGTCATTCTAAGGAGAGAGAGAGAGAGAGAGAGAGAGAGAGAGAGAGAGAGAGAGAGAGCTAGCTTGCAAAGGCCCTGAGGTCAGTAAGCCTATGAGGCAGCCAGCCAGCTTGTCTGGAGTGGAGTGAGGGCAGGGGCTGTCATTTAGAGCACTGGTTGTGACAAGCCTGGAGTGTTTTTTTGTTTTTGTTTTTTTCAAGACAGGGTTTCTCTGTGTAACAACCCCGGCTGTCCTGGACTCTCTTTGTAGATCAGGCTGGCCTGGAACTCACAGAGATCCGCCTGCCTCTGCCTCCCAAGTACTGGGATTAAAGGTGTGCGCCACCACGGCTGGCTGGAGTAGTTTTCTAAATGTGATCTTCAAACATCTTCAGGCAAGAGGCATATGAAACATCTAAAACTTTAGTAGGTACTCCACGCATACTGAATTAAATGGAAGGCCCCTCTACTTCCAGTTGCTGGGCATTTCCTAGAGCAATACTCCTTCAGGAGACACAGCCTGTAGTTGGATCGGATCAGCTTCCAGGGGGTGACTTCCAGGACAGACTCCTGGACCTCACCCAGATGAGCCTTGGGTTTTCATCTGGGAGGTTGAGGTAGCCATTGCACCTACCTGGTGTGGTTGCGAGGAGCATACGAGTGTATTTGGAGAAGAAACCCAGGGAGTTAAACTCTGTGTGCTTAAGTACAGAAAAACAGGAGAGGGCCCAGAAGCAAGGAAACAGAGAATCCCCTTGCAACCCTGCTGTTCTGCAGTGAAAGGCCAAGGTTCTGGGGAGATACTTGGTAGCAAAACGAGAGCAGTCACAGCTGGATCTGGGCTGGGGGTGACTACCCAGTACCCGCTCATACCCCATGATAGTACTCAGCTCCTGCTCTCTTTATTTCCCAGCTCTTTTTATCTAAAACAAAGCAAACATTCAAAAATTCAATATCAGTGATCCCCAAAGGCACCAGCAAGCCCTCCAAATCCCGGTGGCTTTATCTTGAAGGTGGCACTTGATGCTTTTTATTGTTCATGTGGTTGGTTGGTTGGGTTTCTTGTACAGGGTGTTTCTATGTAGCCTATGCTGGCCTCTTGATCCTCCTGCCTCATCCTCCTTAGTGCTGGGATTACAGGCATGGACTACTAGACCCATTTTCTTTTGGGTTTTTAGAACTGTATTTCTTTCTTTTCCCACTCTTTGGGCTTCTAGAAACTGGGCCCCATCATGTGTCCATGCCTGATTGAGTCTCTCAGGGCACTAGCTACTAAGTAAGGCTCATGCCATATTCCCTTAATCTACCTAGCCATGGGCAAGACCCTGGCTCCACTTTCAAAAGCCACCTAGATCCTGATTCATACTTCTTCACCTGCTGGCATCACCTGGGCGGCCATGGTGGCCCTTCCTCAGGGGTTAAACCTTGGCTTCTCTTCCTGTCCCTCTCAGTGGCCTCAGGCAGGCCATGTCCTTCCACTGCTTAGAGCCGCGAAAAGACTGCACACTTGTTACTTAAGGGAGAGATCTTTGGGTAAGGGCAGAACGTCTGGATTTTCTATAAGCCCCAAGGGCTGCTGTGGTCTCCACTAAAAATACCAGGGTTTCTGAAAGACCAGTTCATGTCAGGCATCTGCTTCCAGAAGTGTGCTCCTCTGGACGGTGTAAGACAGCTGCATGGGAAATGGGACCCTCGTAGACTACCTCCTTCCTTTACAGAGTAGGAAACTGAAACTTGGAGAGGTTCGTTTAGGTCCAGGGCAGCTGGAAATTCGGTTTTCTCCTCTGTTAAATAAGAGTAAAAACTACCCCTGCCAAGGTGATCCTGACACTAAAAGGTGGAAGACAACCTTAGCTCCCCACCCTGCCACTGACACATCGGCATTCAGTCAGTGGTTCTTCTGTTCTGAACTGGGTGGCGCTCACCAGCGCTGGTAGCTAGTTCAGTGGTACAGACATTGGAACCCTGTACTGTCAATCTAAAGTGACTAGTCACAAAGCAAAACAGTGGCCATAGCGACCCCGCCAACAGTTTCGGTGTTTCCTACCCAAAAGTGGTAACCCTAACGTGGTGCATTGAGTTGTCAGGTGGCTACACCTGCCTGGTACCTAGGGCCAGATTTCAGCGCATGGACGGCTCAGGGTCAGGGAGGCGGCCCGGAGGCGGCCCCGCGGCTATGTGCAGAGCCGGCCGCCTGGAAGACATTACACGGCTGTCGGCCGCGGGGCGTCGCCGGGAGTTCCGGAGGGGGTCCCGGAGGCGGCAGCGCCGGGCAAGGGGACAGCCGGCCACAAAGCGCGCTTTGTTCTTCCCTCCCCCCGGAGCTGGAACCAATGGATTGGCGGCAGCTGAGGTCATCTGTCAGGCAAAGCCGGGGTGGGGGGGTAGGGGGGTGGTGTCAGGCTTGGGATGGATCCCCCAAGGCGGGAGCCTCCACGGGCCCCCCTATAGGGCGGAGCCAGCTAGAGCACCCAGGCAGGTGACTGCTTGCTTTGGGACTCAGTTTCCGATCTGTGTAACAGGGAAGATCATGTCCGTCCTGTCCACCTCTAGGGTTGGGAGGCTGAGGAACTAGGCAGAATCCTTCACTCTATGCAAGGTCGACTCAGGAGGCAGGTGTGGCTGGTATGCCCACCACGAAGTCGGGAGGTCTTCCAAGCCCCTTCCAGGCCAGGACAGTCATAGCCTTTCCTAAGGTCCCCCTCTGACCCAGACTCCAGGCCTGGCCTGCTGTCTCCAGCACTGGCACTTGAGTCCAGGGCCCAGTTGAAGCTTGGTGCTCTGGGGTCCAGGGGAGCATTGAAGGGACCACCCAGAGAGGCTATTCTAACTGCAGGCTGGTTGGGCTCTGAGCATCCTCACTGAGCAGTTGGTAATCAAAGTCCATTCGGTTCCTTACTCCACATGTGCACAGCTCTGCACTTCTGAGACATCTGGTTAGTGCTGGGTACAGAGCCCTTGAAAGCTGTCTGTCAAGCTCTGGGAGCCACAGAAAGTACCCAAAACGTAGCCCCCTCCAAAATTTTTAAAATGTATTTTATTTTATTTATTTTTTTTTTATTTTGGTTTTTCTAGACAGGGTTTCTCTGTGTAGACCTGGCTGTCCTGGAACTCACTCTATAGACAAGACTGGCCTCGAACTCACAGAGATCCGCCTGCCTCTGCCTCCCGAGTGCTGGGATTAAAGTTGTGCACCACCACACCAGGCTTTATTTTTAATAATATGTATGCTTGTATGTGAGCATGTGTACATGAGTACAGGTGATCATGGAGGCCAGAAGAGGGCAGCCATTACAGTGATTGTGAGCTGCCTTGCTAAGAGAGAAGGGTTCTAGTTTTGTTTTGTTTTTAGCCGTGATCATGATCCAAAAGAAAGGCTGGAGTTTGGAAGAAGAGTCCCCAAGCTCTGCCTGGGCAGCGTGTGGAACAGAGGTCACTGATACGGAGAAACTGGACAGGAGGCTACGTGTTGCTAGACCTTCTGTGTCTAGGTGTCTAGCTGATAGGACACAGCATGGGATGTAGGGATCGCACATTGCACAAGTAGCCAATGGACTCCCAAGTGTCCACTAACAGAAGAACAACTGATACACAGTTACAGTCATACCCTGGAACACCCGGCGGCAATAAAAAAGAATGATCTCCCTCACATGGGACATTTGTTCAACATCTGTTTGATGAGCACCTACTAAGTACTAGGGACTGCTCTCAGTGCTGTGGGGTCAGGCCGATAAGCAAAGAAGACCTTCCAAGACTTACATTTTAGTGGGCAAGGCAGACACCAACGGAGACTGAAGAAAGCCACCGAGAGTGATAAAGGAAATAAAATAGAAAGGGGATGACAGACGATGGGGAGAGGCCTTCACAAAAAGAAGCCGTGCCCCAGACACCAGCCTGAGAGCGTTGGAGAAGAGTGTAGCTGCCGGTGGAGGCAGTGCCCAGTGCTGAGAGAGATCAATGTGAAGACAGTGTTTTAAGACGGAGTGGGATGCCGGAGAGATGGCACTGTCTGCTCTTTGAGAGGACCAGGGTTCGATTCCCAGCACCTTCACAGGAGCTCATAAGTGTTTGTATCCAGTTCCAGAGGACTGATGCCTTCTTCTGGCCTCTGTGGGTACCAGGCACACATGTGATACACAGACATGGGTCAGGGCAAAACACACACACACACACACACACACACACACACACACACACACACATATGACTAGGGCTAGAGTCAGTACAGTGCTTGCTAGGCAAGCATGAGCACCCCACCTGAGTTAGATCCCCCAAGACCACATAAGAGCTGCATATAGTGTGTATGCCTATAATCCTAGTGTTGGGGAGGCGGAGGCAGAAGATCCTTGGAGCTTGCTGGCCAGCTGGCCTAGCTGAGGGGATGAGCTCCAGGTCCACGGAAAGACCCTACTGGGCCAGCATTCAAAAAGTCACATAATGACTTTGTCTCAAAAAAATAAGGTGGAGGGGGCTGTAGAGATGGCTCAGCCCTTAAGAGCATGTATTGCTCTTCCAGAGGACTGTGGTTCAGTCCCCCGAATCCATACCTAGAGGCTTACAGTCACTGATGACCCTAGCTCCTGGGGGATTCAACACCCTTTGACCGTGCAGGCACCTACACTTGTGCACACAGACACACAAACACATAATTTTAAATAAGGATAATAAAGAAACAAAAAGCAGAAGAGTGGCCAAGGAATATACCTAATGTTGACCCCTGACCTTACCACACACCCACACACACCTAATATTGACTCCTGACCTCACCCCCCCCCACACACATGTTCTAGATGTGCATGAATGCATGTGATGCTACAGACTTCTGGAAGAGCAGGTGCCAAAACTCATTGCCCTAAAGGGCTAAAGAGGCAGCTGGGCCTAGGACCCACAATGGACTTCAGTCCGCCCCTAGTGTTTTAACTGAAAATATTTAATTATTTAAGCTTTTAATATCTTTTAGGGTTCTTTTTTTGGGCAATGTAGGCCAGGCGTACCCTAAACTTGTAATTCTCCTACCTTAGCTTCCAAGGTGCTGGGATTACAGGCACACAAGCCATTAATTGTCTTATCTTCTAAAACTGAGAAAGTAAAATCTACCCTGGCGGGCTTGGTTCCTGGGCCTCAGGGATCTTCAGGGACCTCTACACACTGTCTCTTCTTGAGGGCAGGGGAAGGGACACATGATATCATGAGAACCCAGAAAGCTTCTTGGACGTGGCTCTTGTAGAGGAGCCCAGTACCCCTAAGGTACAAGTATAGGGCAGGTAGGATGAACAGCACCTGAGGGCTGGACTCCAGGTACGTCTCCTTCATTAGGCCACCACAATCCCTCCCTCAACCTTGTCCTCCAGCCCCTTGCCTTCCTAAAACCACAGCTCTGTTCTAAGGGTGGGAAAGCAGCGCCACTTGCTGGTACAAAAGGGAAATGCAGCCCAATCTCAACTGACAACCACACCATGTCCCCACTTCTGAGGACTGAACCCAGTATGCCAGCCAACTGCTCTGCTGCCAAACTAAATCCCCTGCCCATTTCTATTTTTATGTGGAGACAGGATTTTGCTTAGTTTTCCAGGGTGGCATGGAATTCTCTATGCTACCAAAAATGGTCTTTTCTTTTCTTTCTTCTCCCCCCACCTCCCAGACAGGGTTTCTCTGTGCAGCCCTGGAGCTCTCTCTGCAGATCAGGCTGGCCTTGAACTCACAGAGATCTATCTGCCTCTGTGATGGGATTAAAGACATCCACCATGACTGCCTGGCCCCACAAGGGTCTTGATCCTGAAATTATCATCTGGTCTCAGTCTCTCCAGTGCTGGGATTCCAGGTATAGGCCATGCTTGGCTCCCAGCTGCCTTTCTCTCTCTCTCTCTCTTTCTTTTTTTCCCCCCAAACAGGGTTTCTCTGTGTATCTCTGGCTGTCCTGGACTCACTTTATAACCCAGGCTGACCTTGAACTCACAGAGATCCGCCTGCCTCTGCCTCCTGAGTGCTGGGATTAAAGGTGTGCGCCACCACAACCAGCCCAGCTGCCTTTCTTAAATGACTCCCACCCCATCCTTCTGCTCTTTTTGAGGCCTGCTGGCTGGGTTTCTCCAAATGGAGTTGTCCTTCCAGTGGGGTACCTGGCCCAGTCACCTCAACCCACAGGTGCACAAAGGTTTCTTCACTAGAGACAGTAACACTTCAAGAAAGCACTCTGCAAGAACATTCTCTGCTCTCTGGATCCTGATCACAGTTAGGGCTGCTGAGACCATCTGACAGCTTGGAGAACCATGCCCACCTCCACTCTCCTGCTAGGGAAAGGAAATATCTGCCCAAATTGGTTGAGAACTCAAGTATCCTGGACAGAGTTCAAAGGCCCAGCACAAAAAGCTGTGTCATCTGACTAGTCCTAACTGCGGTTCCTGGATAAGAATCTTCTAGAAAAAAAACATGTTCCTGGGCCCCACTTTCTAGAAACGCATATTTCTAGATATGAGTTCTGGGCCCCAGACCTGAAGTTCCAGGGGCAAGTTCCATTAAACCCAACCAAAAATGCTGGGCTAAAGCCATTGCATTGTATGTGTTTTTTTTTGTTTGTTTGTTTGTTTTGGGGCTTTTTGGTTTTTCCCCCAGGACAGGGTTTCTCTGTGTAGCTGGTTGTCTGGAACTCATTTGGTAGACCAGGCTGTCCTTGAGAGATCTGCCTGCCTCTGTTTCCTGAGTGCTGGGATTAGAGGCGTGGGCCACCATGCCTAGATGCATGTGTTTTTTAATTAAATAAACATTTATTTTAGAGTGACTTTAGACTTACAGAAAGTCACAGAGACTAAAGAGTTTCCATACATTCTTCATCCAGCCCACCACAGCTGTATGACTGCCCAAACTGGAAGATAAATGACATCCAGACTGTATGAGTCCAAGGTTGCCTATTCTCCACCCCACCCCCTTTTTTGGTCCCCAGATTCAACCCAAACACCATGCTGCAGCATCTTAACCCTGTCAATTTTCTGGGACACTCAATAGGTGGGAAAGCAGTTGAAATGACAAGTGACTAAGGTCTCTGGGTAGCGTAGCAAGGGCTCTCAGTTTGCAGAAGCCCCTCTGGAATGCCCCATTGCCCACCCCATTCACTAGTGAATCATCCTTGGGGGTGGGGATACCCAGCTCTTGAAGACACCATGCCATGAGGTCTACCAGGTCTTGAGAACAGTAATTTACAAGGCTTAGGCTTGGCAAGGCCCGTTGTGTTAGGAGTGTGTTTGTGTGTGGGAGTGTTCGTCTGTGACGACCAGCAGCCCCTCGTTCTTCACAGTTCCTCCCATTTAGAGCCAGATCCATTTGCACCCCTTAAATCTGAGGCATGAACTGAGCGGCAGTGACACTGTTCTGGCACCAGGGCTGTAGAAACCTTGTCACTTTAAAAAATACTATGTAATTGGATGTTTTGCTTTTGCATGTGTATGTCTGTGCCCACAGAGGCTAGAAGAGGGTGTCAGGTCATCTGGAATTGGGATTACAGTTGTGAGTCATCATGTAGGTGCTTTTAACAGCTGAGTCACCTCTCCAGCCCCCGCCTTGTCACTCCTGTCACACTACTGTCTTGGAACCTCAAGAATAAGCCCGAGCTGGCCCACTAAGGAGGTAACAAGGATAACCAAGCCAGTCCAGCCAATACTTGCCACAAAAATGATTAAGGTGATCCCAGCCCAACCAGCCACAGCTGAGGTGGCAGTTGACTGTGGGCTCATGAGCAGGACCAGGCCACGGCATCAGGGCTTCCCTAAGGAGCTTAGCCCCAAGTGCTAACCCACAGAATCATTGGCAAAGGAATACTATTTTAACTGTTAAGTTTGGGGATAGCTTGTTTCGTAGAGAAGGCTCACTTCTTCCCCTCCTGCTAATGGGATCCCAGTTTTATTGCAGGGGGCACAGTGCCAGTTCCAGGGAATGAACAAGGCAACCATGTTTAGCTGTGACAGTGTTTCCTAATGTCTGCTTTTTGTGCAACTGGCGGCAATGGTTGCTGGCTTAGACCAAGAACACTGTGTGCAAATAGGCAGAGAACAGGACCGTGAACCGCTGAACGAGGTTTTCCCTTCGGATAGAAGTTGGTCCAGTGAGTTTCTTCCTTGAGCACAGACATAATTCCTAGAAATACAGCAACCATCTTGTGACCATGAAGTCAGGAGCAATGAGGGCAAGGCCACAGGATTACCGAGAGGAAGCCCCACCTTCACTGAGCTGTGGACATTATGTTCCAGGATTCAGGCTATGGGGAAAACAAGCTTCTCTCACTTAAGCAATGGTGACCTAGGTTTCCCTTTACTTCCTAGTACCTGGTTCTTGTAGTGATAGGGTATCAAAAAGATAGAAACGGAGTTAGTCCTTGTCTCCGCCTCCATCATCTCCTTTCTTACTTCCTCCTCTTGGTACTATTTCAGGGTCAAGGCCATGGTATCTTTCCACAGACAGGAGAACTGGGTCCCCCTCATTCCTGGGCAGGGGTGGGGTTGGGGGAGGGTAGTGCCGTGGCACCAAGAGGCAGACTCCTTGCTTAGGTATAAAGACAGCATATCCCCACTACAGCTTCCACCTGCGGGGGCCGCACGGTGCTATCTGAACTCTGGGAAGTTGTGCTGGTGTGCGGGGGATAGGGTGATCAGGAGGCTGTTACTGCAAGTCCGGTGTGGACGCGCCCAGGTACACCCTCAGGTCTGTAAGGGTGGACCGCACAAGCTTGGCAGGAATGGTCTCTCTCTGTAGCTGCTGGTAGGCTGCGTAGCGGTGGCAGCCCCCGAAGGAGTAGTAGTAGTCACCACCCTGGGCCCCTTTGATCCAGAGGACATCGATGGGGGGCACACTGTCAGGGTCCTCCTAGAGAGAAGAGTCACAGGATGAGTGAGCACGGCACTACGGCACTGTGCTTGAGAACTGATGAAATGCTTTTTTTTTTTTTTTTTCGAGACAGGGTTTCTCTGTGTAGCTCTGGCTGTCCTGGACTCGCTTTGTAGACCAGGCTGGCCTCGAACTCACAGAGAACCTCCTGCCTCTGCCTCCCAAGTGCTGGGATTAAAGGCGTGCGCCACCACCACCCGGCTGATGAAATGCTTTTTTAAGCCAAGCAGAGCTCCTATAGAGGGCTCATACTGGCAGAAGCAGCAGGCTCTCAGCCACCTAGGGGTTCTGCGAGCTGGTAGGTGGCACCTTGGCAGCTTGAAAATCAGCCCAAGAGTATTTCCCGCAGAGGAATGGCAGATGCTGGAAAAAGCAGTGAGGGGCTTCCCCCAAAGACCACACGTGGAGCATTTATCCGTGCGAATGATACACCCTGTGCCCACTTGCCCACACTTGGGGGACACAGCACAGCCAGAAGGCAAGGACAGTCTCACCCTGACAGCATTTCGGTCCCAGGAGCAGACTGAAGAAAGAAGTGGATAATGGAGTGGCGAATGCTATAAAGGCAGTGTCACAGGTGACAAGCCAGAAAAGAGGCCCACGCGTCTCTCTTTAGTGACAAGGGGCACGGAACCACTTGGAAAGCCACAGATATGGACTAGTTTAGATTAAGAGTCCAAGTGCCCAAACCGTGGGTCCTCTCCAGAGCATCGAGGGACCTGTGCTGTGCAGATGTTCTCCCATGTTCGTTCGGTCAGCAGGGCAGTGGTTGAAGTCAGGGAGCTGACACGGGTGGGGAGCCCTAGACAGCTGCACCAGGCAGGCCTTGTGATGAAGGCATGACAGTGGGTAGGCTCAAGAGTGGTCGCCGAGGATGCCCACTTCCTAATCTTTAGGACCTGGGAAACCCACCTCACATAGTAGAAATCTGCTGATAGCAGTGGGTTTTAAGGCTCCTGAAATTTCAGGTTGAATGTAATCACTAGGTTTCTGGCTATGGCAAAATGAGGTCACAGTGACCCAAGGTGGGAAGGATCCCACCAGCTGCTGCAGCCTTGAAGGTGAGGGAGAGGCCCTCCGCTAAGGGGTTCAATTGTGAACTTGATGGAATCCTGAATGGCTTTGGAGGTGGGGCTCTATGTGCATCTCTGTGGGGGATTATCTTGGTTGGGTTAATTGACATGGGAAGGTCCGCCCATCATAGGTGGCACCATCCCTTAGGCTAGGATCTTGAACTGCATAAAGAAGAAAATGAGCTGTGTACAAATGGTTTCTCATCATTCTGACTGGAGATATGTGACCAGTGGCCTCAAGTTCCTGCCATCAGGTCTCTCCTGACATGATGGACTGTCAGTCAAAATAAACATTTTCACCCTTAAGTTCCATTTGTCATAGCAAAAGGAAAAGTAACTAAGACGTCAATAAAAGCATTTTCCCTTAAGACCTCAAGAAAACAGCCTTGCTGGTTTCTTATTTTAGCTCAACAAAACACACTCTGAGCAGGGCCTGGTGGAGTTCACCTGTAATCCCAGCACTGAAAGAGAAGGAAGACAAGTTTCAAGCCAGCCTAGGCTATACAGAGACACACCCTGTCTTAAAAACAGCAACAAAGCACAACTTTGGACTTGTGTCTTGTTTTTACCAATCATGTTTGTGGCGACATATGCAGGTGGCCAAGGCAGATGGGTCGTCGTCTCCAGAGGCTGTGGATCCAGCATGGGAGAGAGGTGTTTAAACTGGTCATTAAAACCCATCAGGATCCCAGCTTTGCTAGGGGGCACTCAAGTGGCTGTGAGGTCATAGAGGTGGGGAGCCACTGACACCAAGACAGAAAGATCAAGGAGTTAGAAGCCACAAAGACATAAAAAGCTAGGGATGGAATTCCTAGTATCGTGTGTACACAAAAACTAAAACAATGACCAAAAGGAGGGAACGCTTCCGGGGGTCGCAAAGGCTCTGAGGTACTGAGATAGCATTCCTCCGGGCTAAATCCCCTTCCCACAAACAGCTTGAAGGCAACCGCAAAGGTGGCAAAGTCCCTGCTTCTGTGGAGTTCACACAGGAAGACAGGGGTGCAAATTTTAGGGCTAAAATATCCTGGGGGCTTAGGGGTTTCAGGGCCCACTGCTCAGGAATCTCGAAGAAGGGACAGGAGGCCATGTAGGCCTAACAACGTGACACAAGTGTCCTCCAACCCCTGGTTCCTGAGGGGACCCTCCTTCCATAATAGACTGACTTTGGTCCACTCCCAATTCCTGTTTGGACAAGATCCTCCCAACAGACATGACACACCCAGGCCATTCATGACTGTCGTGGCCAGAATAGACACCAGGATATGTGTTCTGGACACCCTTTTGCCTGGGTGTAAAGTCTCACTGTACCATCTTGCGTGCCCTTGACCTAGGGAAATTTGCTTAAAAACAAACTAACTAGAAAACTCTCAGTTTCTCATCCATATGGAAGGTACAGCAGCTAATTCACAGAGTTGATCCCAGGAAGCTAAAATCAGCTGGGGGCCATCCAAGCACTTTGAGTATGTGCGTCATGGATCATCATTTTATGGCCAAGTTTAAGCGAGGAACCTAAGGCCCCGGGACACTCAGCCGGTCCGTCAAGGTCACACAGGCGAAGCTGAGCTCCGGCAGATAAAGAACCCCGACCCGCGCGCCCTCTTTTTCTCCCTCGCGCGGGCCTGGAGGCTCCGCGGGCTCACCCGGATCGTGTCCATCAGGCTCTGCACCTTGGCCGGGTCCAGCACGGACGGCAGCGGCCGGATGAGCACGCCGATTGGCACGTTGTGCACCGTGGCGATGCACCCCGAATGGATGCTGCCTCCCTGCTCGCCATCGAGTCCCTGTCCCTCGGGAGCCCCCAGCCCCGCGCCCGCCCGACCGAGAGCTCCACCGGCGCGCAGCCCCATGCTGCTTCCTTGGCTGGCAGCGCCGCCGGGCCACTTTACTCGGCCGGGCTGTACCATCGCGCGGCCCGAGGGGACGACAGCGCTGTGCTTGCCCCGTCCGAGTGGCTCCGCCCTTGCTGTGATCGTAACGGCCCCCGCGCCGCCCGACCGGAGCCTGGTGTCCTAAGCCGCCCCAGCTGCCCGCTGCTCGCTGCGGCGTCCCGCCGCCCCCTCGCCATGCGCCCAGTGGACGCGCCGGGCCGCTGACTCAGGGTGAGCCGGCAGGTCTCGGAGCAGAGGCGCGGGTGACGCACAGCGTGGTGACTCAGGCCCTCAGAGGCGTAGACGCAGGCGGGCAGATCTGCTCCGCGAGGATGAGTCGGCTCGCAGTGAGAGCTAGGAACAGTGACCCCTAGGTCAAGCGGGTGTGGTGACGTGCTCACACTTCAGAGAGACCCTGGTAGTTGGGCGCGATGCCAATCCCATTTTACAGAAGGAAACAGGCTCAGAAAAAAAGATCTCTCCCTCCCTCTCTCCCCC
>CAJQZJ010001061.1:2248945-2287693 GCA_907164525.1 Lophiomys imhausi
GTGAGGCAGAGGATGGCCATCTGTCAGTAGGAAGCAGAGCTGCATCAGACATGGGATTTTCTGGAGCTTCATCCTAGGACTTCTAGACCTCCAAAATTGTATGTGAGCAGTTGAAGCTCACCCATAATCAAATGTGTGGAGGCCAGAGGCCAATTTTGAGCATCTCCTTTCATTCTCCTTTGCCTTATTGTTTTGAGACAGAGTGTCTCACTGAATTTGCAGCCATCATGGCTGAGCAATGAGCCCCTAAGATCCACCTGTTACCTCCTCTACACACACCAGCACTGGGGTTACAGGGACACACTGCCATGCCCTTACTCTATCGCTTTCGCTGATCTAGGACTCACTATTTAGCCCAAGATGACCTTGAGCTTCAGGCCATCCTACCTTAGCCTCCCAAGTGTCAGGATTACCAGCATCAGCTACCATCTCCATCTTGAGAAATAAAGTTTCTCTGCCTAGTTTATTTGCCCAAGTAAAGACAGGTAGACAGAACTTTGGGAAAGATTTCCATGGGTTGAAGATGGGACGTTAAGGAAGCCCAGTGGCTCCCAGGGGACCAATGGGAGGCTGGTCTAGTGGCCCAGGTAAGAGATGATGGTGGTTATAAACTAAGGTGGAGACTGAGAAGATGGAGAGGAAGAAGACTCAGGAGCTGGTGATGGACTGGGCAGTGGGGTTGGGTTAGCCATGGGTAAAGCAATGGTCTGGGCTTTGTGTCTGCAGCTAGGTATGTGGGGCAGCCACTTGTGGAGGCAGGAAATGTTGGGAGCTATGTGTTTGGAACTCATCGCAGCTGCAGTATGGCATAAGTACTGCCCTGCTTGTTTTTTGTTTGAACCTTGCTTCTGTATTTTAAGGAAGCATTGTTCTCAAGAATGTTTGTGCACTAGACATTTGCTCTAGCAGGGAGAGGATGTCAACTTATTCCTTGGTACACCACTGTCCCGTCCATGACTAATGTCAGCTAAATCTGGTATTGGGTGATAGTGTTGTTCCTTATTCTGCTTCCTTATTTCTCAGGCTTTGCAAGCATATAAGCGTATGAAAATAAATGGTGCCTCAGCCATATCTGGGGTCTCCGTACCTGCACTAATGTTGTTGCCTCTTTCTTAATCCCCACTCCCTCTCTCGAGCTTCCCAGGTTGATGTCCAGTGGGCCTGGATGTACGTGGCGCCCAATGTGGGACTCAAATACAGGGGATACAGTGATGGACACCACTGGTGAATAGAGTGCACTCGTTTTAAGAGACGAACAGTGGTGAGTAAATGTGGGGCAGAGTAGCAGCCATGTCCTATTTGTTCAGATGTTAAAGGATATGCTGAAGGTTCGAGGAGCAAAGGTAAGTCATTAGCAGTTACTCAAATTTTTGGATTTTTTTAGAAAAGGTTTGTCCATGGTTTCCTGAAGAAGGTACTATAAATCTTCAAACTTGGGATAAAGTAGGAAGCCGCCTGCGAGATTATTATACTGCTAATGGACCTGAAAAGGTTCCTTTGGATACTTTATGGGCTTTAATTAGGGATCTCTTAGATCCTAGGCATGAAGCTCAAAAATTTCAAGATTTATGAGGTTTCCCCCCTCAAGAATACTGAACAGAAAAAAAATCACCACCACCCTTGCCCTCCTCTCTCTCTTTAGTTTCTTTAATAGTTGAGGGAGATACTTTAGATCCTGGAGATGCTGAGGATTTGGAGGAAAAGGCTGCTAAGTATCATAATGAGGACTGGCCCATTCTCCCAGAGGCATTTCCTGCTAAAAAGGAATCCGACACCCAGATTCAGGGGTTAAAAGAACAACTTAGTGAAGTTCAGAAGCAATTAGCAGAGTTATTTAAGAAAAAGGTTCCCACTAAAACTGAGGTAGCTAAAGTAAAAGTAAAAGTCACATCAACTGGATCTGAGCTTGCTTTGTCTCCACTTCAGAGAGGAATACAACAGGCTATGGAATGAGGACAGCCTGTGGATTTACCAAGACTAGTCTGTCCTGTAATAGAGGTTGTTGATCAACAGGGAAATCGATTTCGATAACATCAAATTATTCCTTTTAAACAATTGAAGGAGGTAAAGCTGGCCGTCTCTCAATATAGAGCTACTGCCCCTTATACTGTCACGCTGTTAGACAGTTTGGTGTCAGAAATTCTACCCCCTAGTGATTAGAAACAGTTGGCCTGAGCCTGTTTAACTGGAGGTGATTATTTACTGTGGAATCTAAATTTTCCGAGCATTGTTGCAAGACTGTGAAATTAAGTGCCCAGGCTAATAATGCTGCTGTTAACTATGATAGGTTGGCAGGGGAAGGTCAGTATGAGGATGTGCAGCAACAAATTAATTATCATCCTGGGGTGTATGCTCAAATTCCTGCCGCTGCTAAAAGAGCTGGGGTACCATTCCTATGAAAGGAGATTTACATATGGATATTTCTAAAATTAGACAAGGACCTGACGAACCTTTCCAAGATTTCGTGGATAGATTATTGAAAGCGACAGGCAGAATTTTTGGTGATCCTGCTATGGGGACTACCTTTGTCAAGCAATTGGCCTATGAGAATGCTAATGCCGCCTGTCAAGCAGCCCTTCGCCCATATTGGAGACAAGGAGATTTATCTACTTATATTAAAATCTGTTCTGATATTGGTCCCTCTTATGTGCAAGGGTTGTCTATGGCAACTGCTTTACAGGGAAAGACTCTTCAAGAAATGCTAGTGTATCAGGGTAAGAAAAGGATCCCTGGTCCTTCAGGAAGTTGTTATGCATATGGAAAAATTGGCCATCAAGTTAGGAATTACCTTCTAAAAGAGACAACCCCCAACCACAAAAAGCCCCTGGCACATCTCCTAGATGCCGTTGGGGGAAGCATTGGGCCAATGAATGTAAATCAAAAACAGATATTGAAGGCAAGACATTAGATGATAAGTCTAACCAGGAAAACAGAAACAGGGGCCAGCCCCAGGCCCTGCAAACTCACAGACAATGTTATGGGACAATGCAGTTCATGCCACAAAACAATCTGTTTCACAGCTCTACAGAGCCACCCCAGGAAGTGCAGGATTGGACCTCAGTTCCTCCACCTACGCAGTATTGACCCCTGAAATGGGAATGCAAGCTCTTCCTACTGCGGTAATGGACTCATATCCTCAGGAATAGTGGGGCTTGCTCTTCAGTCACAGCAGTACTCCTATGCAAGGTCTTCATGTAGCTCCTGGAGTTATTTATACAGATTATCTAGGAGAAATTAAAATTATGGCCTCCTCTCCATGTGGTATTTCAACAGTTCAAGAGGGTCAACAGCTCAACTTTTACCCCTAGGGAAAAACAAACTTGAGTAAAGGAATTGAACAAGGTACCCGGAGATTTGGCTCTTCTGATGCTTTCTGGATGCAGCCCATTAATAATCAGAGATCTGAATTTGAGTTACAGGTAAATGGTAAAACTTTCATCGGATTGTTGGATACTGGGTCCGATGTTTCTATAATTGATTTACAACATTGGCCTCAAATTGGCCAAAAATGTCCACAGGAGCTCAATTACGGGGGATTGGACAAGGCAATAGTTCAGAACAAAGTTCAGATTTACTAACATGGGAAGATAAAAAAAGGTAACAAAGGAATGTTTCAGCCATATATTATACCTGGTCTTCCTGCAAATCTTTGGGGCAGGGATGTTATGTCACAAGTGGGAGTTCTCCTGTTTAGTCCAAATGATAAAATCATTCATCAGATGTTACAGCAAGGATGCCTTCCTGGATATGGTTTGGAAAAGTATGGGCAGGGAAGGGTACAACCAATTCTGCCAAAATCAAAACAAGATAAAAAGGGGTTAGGGTTTTTTTCCCTAGTGGCCATTGATCAACCTGTACCTCATGCAGATAAAATTATTTGAAAAAATGATACCCCTGTGTGAGTGGATCAATGGCCATTAACTCAAGAGAAGATCCTAGTGACCCATCAGTTAGGACAGGAGCAATTTAGAGAATGGGCATATTGAAGAATCTGCATCACCCTGAAATTCCCAGATTTTTGTAATTAAGAAAAAAATCGGGTAAATGGAGGCTACTACAGGATCTTAGAAAGGTTAATGAGACTATGGAACTCATGAGGGCTTTACAACCTGGCTTGCCCATTCCTGCAGCTATTCCTCAGGATACTTATAAAATTATTATTGATCTCAAGAATTATTTTTATACTATTCCACTACATTCTGATGATTATAAAAAATGTGCATTTAGTGTCCCTTCTACAATTTTTTTTTTTTAGGTTTTTCGAGACAGGGTTTCTCTGTGTATCCTTGACTGTCCTGGACTCACTTTGTAGACCAGGCTGGCCTTGAACTCACAGAGATTGGCCTGCCTCTGCCTCCCTAGTGCTGGGATTAAAGGCGTGCACCACCACACCCGGTTTTCCTTCTACAAATTTTAAGGAGCCCATGAAACACTATCATTGGAATGTTGCCCCAGAGCATGGCCAATAGTCCTACCTTATGCCAAAAATTTGTATCTGCTGCCTTATCTCAGACTAGAATTAAATTCCAGGATATATATAATTATTCAATACATGGATGATATTCTCCTGGCTTATACACAACAAGATATAGTTTTCCAAGCTTATGTTTTTATGCAAAATGAATTAGATAACTGCGGTCTAAAAATAACAAAAGAAAAAAATGCAACTCCATTCATCTTATAACCATCTTGGATATCAGTTATACTCAAGAACCATCAAGGCTCAAAAAGTGCAGCCATGTAAGGCCCATCCACACACATTGAATGACTTTCAAAAATTATTAGGGGATATTAACTGGCTAAGGCCATATTTAAAAATATCTACAGGGGAATTGAAACCTTTATTTGAGACCTTAAAGGGTGACACTCATCCTTTATTGCTTTGGTCATTGACCCCTGATGCCGAGAAGCTTTAGAGTTAGTGGAAAATGCCATTACTAATCAAGTTGTTACATATATAGACTATTCTAAGCCTTTGGGGCTAATTGAATTAGCCACGAAGCATACGCCCACTGACGTCTTTTGGCAAGGTGCCACTACACTTTGGGTACATTTACCTTCACCTGCTAACGTGCTGACTCCTTATTATGCTGCTGAAGCAACTTTAATTCAGATAGTCCGAATTGAAGCATGAAAGGTTTTTGGAAAAGACCCAGATTTTATTTTAACTCCCTGTTCAAAACAGCATTTAAATTGGTTGTTACAAAACACCTGTTACTGGCCTATAAATTTAGTCAACTTCAAAGGAAATATAGATAATCATTATCCAGGAGATAAACTCATACAGTTTATGAACTTACATGAGTTTACTTTCCCTCGTAACTTTAGTACTCAGCCTTTAAATAATGGGTATCTAATTTTCACTGGTGGAACGTCCAAGGGCCTGACAAGTTATGCTATTGACGGCCAGCCTATTCAAATTTCTTGTTCCTCTGCCTCTGCACAAGTAACAGAATTATTTGCTGTTGCTGTTGTTTTAAATGTTTTGTCCCAACCGGCTTATAACTTATATACGTCTAGTACCTATGTAGTACATGCTTTACAAGTTTTAGAAACTGTATTCTTTATTGATACTTCTGCCTCGTCTGTTGCAGACTTACTTCATCAAATACAGTGTTGTATGCAGTCCCATACCCATCCTTATTATGTGGGACACTTGAGAGCTCATTCCGGGTTACCTGGGCCCTTGTCTGAAGGGAATGCTTTAGCTGATCTATTTACACAATCTTTTCTAGGGCTTACTTCAGGACAAGCTCAAGTTTCCTGTAATTTGCATCATCAAAATGAAAATAGTTTACGGCATCAATTTAATGAAGCCGCTTGTCAAATTGTAAAAAATTGTGCCACATGTCCTTTAATACTCCCTGTAGCTCATTATGGAATTAATCCTCGAGGTCTTGTACCTAATCAACCTTGGCAGATGGATGTTACTCATATTGCTGAGTTTGGTACAGTTAAATATGACCATGTTACTGTGGATACATATTCTGGTTATATTCTCTCTACTGCTCAAACTAGCGAGGCTACAAAATGTGATGTCTCATTGCTTACATTGTTTTTCTATTTTAGAAATTCCTAAACTCATAAAAACTGATAATGACACTGGCTATCCTAGAAAAAGTTTTCAAGCTTTTTCTCAACAATTTTCTATTACACATAAGACAAGAACCCCTTATAATCCTCAAGGACAGGGCATCGTAGAACAAGTATATAGTACTTAAAAAAAAAAAAGAAGGGGAAGCTATACCCCCTTTCTCTTAAAAACTATTTATTACATGCTTTGTTTATTTTACATTTTTTTGGCATTCTGAAACGCAGCATTCTTTTGCCATGGTGAAATGGAAAGGCCCATTAATGGATCATGAAATGGACCCAACCCAGTATTAATATGGGGATGAGGTCCTGTTTGTGTTTTTTCACAGGCTAACCACACTGCTCACTGGCTGCCTGAATGGTTGGTGCGACATGTGGCAGTTCCTGCTGATGAAGATAATGCTTCTGACATGGATCCTGGTGCTGCTGTTCCCATCCCCTGATGGCTGACTTGTATTGGGCTTATGTTCCGGATCCTCCCCTACTTCACCCAACTTCATGGCATCATCCTGAAGTGAGGACTAATGTGAATGACACTGATCTGTTGGGAGGGACTGCCTAGCATCACGGAACCATTGGTAGTTACCAAGGAGTTTAACTATACTGGGTTGGACTGCACTTTCCTATTTGTTTCTCTAAAAATACTCAAAAAGCATTGGTTGTCTGTTAATAAATAAATCCTTCCTTATTGGACTTTCCCACCAATGTGGGCGAGTTCGATTCTGGCAGCCAGGAGGAAACTTTATGAAGGATGGCTACCCACCTCAGGATGTTATTTTGTGTGATCAAGATTTGAGATTTAGTAATAAGAGTATATGGGGGGGGTTGTCGGGATCAACATCCTTGGCAGTTTAATATTTTTGGAACTAATTTTAGCATCTATGATTGGTCTGGAAGTCAGGTGAGTGGCACAGAAGAGGAACCTCAAACAAAACCTGAAGAATGAGGCAAGGGGTTGTCCACTGGCGTATGGTATACAAGGAAAAATATTCCAGATCCAGGTTTGGAAGAATGCTGCTGCTTTAGGCCCAATGTTGGGAGAGGGATCTGACTATCATCCTATGCTGCCTCCTGCCCCCTTCCGAGTAATTGCAAATACTTTTCAAACAAAATTAGTTGTACCTGACTCTTATATTTTAGGTTGTGAGCCTGGCCTCTAACAGCTGAACCATCTCTCAAGCCCTGTACCTGTACTCTTAAGGGTAATATAAGTATTTGTGTTAGTGCTCCATATGCTTTTCTGTTGGGGCGTTAATATTACTTTTGATCATAATTCTTATAGTGTAACCTGCCAGAATTGTAATCTAACTAATTGTATTGCCTTTTTGCCTGATGGATATCAAGTACTAGTTGTACATAGACCTTCTTTTGTCATTGCCTGTTAATGTCACTGCACCTTGGTATAATGGAAAGGGATTGCAAGTGTTACAGAATGTTCATACTGCATTGCAGCATAGAACTAGAGGAGTAGGTGTGGTTACACTTGGTCTCATTGCTCTTATCAGTCTTATTGCTTCTGCTGCTTCTGCTGCAGTCGCCCTATGGCAGAAAGTACAAACAGCTACTTATGTGAATCAGTTAACAAAAATGTTCCTTATGCTTTGGATGATCAACAATACATTGATGTAAAAATGGGACAACATATAAATGCTTTACGTGCTATGGTATTATATTTAGAGGATGAAGTTCAGAGTCTTAAAGTTTGAGTCAATCTGGACTGTCATGCCAATTATCAATGGGTTTGTGATACTCAGAAAAAGTATAATTCTAGTGACACCACTTGGGCTCATATATTAAAGCCCATTTATAAGATATTTGGTTAAGTACAGATCTGTCTTTAGATATTAGTAAGCGTACACAGGAAATAACTGCTTTAAGGGAAGCAAAATTGGATTTTGACCCAGCCAAGGAAGCTGATGAGATTTTAAAGCATTTTACTCAAATATTCCCTTCGCGGGCAAATCTTACTCATGACCTTCTAGGATTGGGATTGGTAGTTGGGCTGGTGTTCCTTGGCTGTCTCTTCCTCCCCTGCCCGGTAAAGTGCTTTATTCAACCACTTTTTTGATTTAGCTGCAAGTGTGCATGGGCTCAAATTACAACAACGCTCTCCCCCTGTGCCAGATAGCAGTCAATGACAGGTAAGAGTGAATAGTCACTGTACCGACCTAAGTCAGAAGCTGCATGATGGGTATGTAGCATTCCAGGACCGGTAAGGACAGCAATTGTATGTGCCAACCTAAGACAGACGCATCTTTTAAAATAAAGAAGGGGAAGATGTTGGGAATTGTGTGTTTGGAACTCATCGCAGCTGCAGTATGGCATAGGTACTGCCATGCTTGGTTTTTGTTTGAACCTTGCTTCTGTATTTTAAGGAAGCATTGTTCTCAAGAATCTTTGTGCACTAGACATTGCTGTAGCAGGGAGAGGATGTTGACTTGTTCCTTGGTACACCACTGTCCCGTCCATGACTAATCTCAGCTAAATCTGGTATCAGGTGATAGTGTTGTTCCTTATTCTGCTTCCTTATTTCTCAGGCTTTGCAAGCATATAAGTAAGCGTATGAAAATGAATGGTGCCTCAGTCATATCTGGGGTCTCCGTACCTGCACTAATGTTGTTGCCTCTTTCTTAATCCCCACTCCCTCTCTGGAGCTTCCCAGGTTGATGTCCAGGGGGCCTGGACAAGGAAACTAGGGAGAACTAAGCCCTGGCTTTAGATTTTGGCTCATCTATGGTGCTGTGGGTGTCAAATGGAGGAGTCCTGCAAGTTGATATGGACTTGCAGTTTAGCGAGGAGCTGGGAATTAAAAAAATAAACTGGGGCCACCTGCACATGGATGGAAATAAAGCCACAGAGGTGAGGGACCACAGGGACAAGACCTGGACTCCTTCATTGTCTGTTAGATGTGCCAGCAAAATTGCTAGGTAGGCAGGCAGATGATAGAGAACCAGTGACGTCAGTCCTGAAAGCCTCTGGGGACATGGTGACAAGCAGACTAGGTCCATATGCCAGTCAGGGGCCTTAGCCTGTGAGTAAAGAGCCTTATTTAACTAAAGCAATATACCAACCGAGAAGTGTCAGAGCAGTCTTTTTGTCAATTTCCAGTGTCCTCAAGGACAGAGGCCTTTTCTGTACCTGTTTTGCCTCATGTGGTGTGGACTTCATGCAAATGCTGGTTCTCTTCATGGCCACGCATGATTCTCTGCTCGTGTGTAAAGGGGAATAAGACTTGCTATTTCTCCTAAGATAAGGGAGGCAGTGAAATATCCCACAAACTTCCAGGGCCTTTTCATTAAGTCTCATTGACCAGAATCGGTTTGTGTATTCAACTCAACCTCTCAGGTGATGATACAACTTCTAACCAAGATATCCTTAACCTCTAATTAAGGACAGGGAGGGTGGGATGGATGCTGGATCCACCTCCCTTCAGCTTTGGCTCTAGTGTGGGGCTGAGAAGTTAAAATCACTTCTCTCAGACTTCCTGGCAACAAGAGGCTGACCATCAATTAAATTTTGCCAATGGAATGCGCTTGCCAGGGATCTGGTTTGGCAGAAGTGGGCAGGGTCTCCTTAGTGACCTCTTGTTGCTGTCAAGATGGCCTTGGACGGACTGAGTCCTGTAGCAGCCTTACAGCACAAGCTACCGACATTTTGAAGATGGAGCTATCAACTGAGGCAACGGCAGTGACCTCCTCCTCCAGGAACGTACCTACAGTGCTGTTTGTGTTTTGTTTTTGACATGTCCCGCTATGTAGCACTAGGTGGCCTGGCTAGACTCACAAGCGGTTTGTCTCCTTCTGGCCTCAGTGTGGGTTCCTGACCACCATTACCTCTTAAGTGTGGGAGAAATATCTGCCATGATGACAGTTCTGTGATGGGAGTTCCAAGGGCCCAGCTGAGGACTCCATCTCTTCCCACAGATCTTTCAACAGCCAGTTCCTTGCATTCATGGCCTTCTGTTTCAGAGATTTAAGTAGAGTAGAAGCCCCTGACCTAGCATGGAGGTTGTTCCTGAACTGGATACCACAACAGACCAGGATAGAGTGTCATTACAGAGGCTGCAGGTAGGAGGGTAAGGAATGTCACCGCTGCCTGTGCTCCTCAGACCCCATTGGAGACTGTGCGTTGAGGGCAGGTTGTCCCATAACTGCCGCCATTGTTGGAGCACTAGCACACCATTCTATTCTCAGCCATCTGTACCAAGGTGTGTGGAGGGAGAGCCGATAAGCATTAGGGGTCTAAATACGGGTCTCGTCAAAGGTCTGGAGGCACTGGTGAGTGGCCAAAGTCCCTTTAATATCCCTGAATTGCGTTACAAGTAATACTGCTGGAGATGGGGAAGGAGTAGGGGTGCGGGTGACTTGGGGTTATGACAAGGGAGGGTCCAAAAGGCTTAGCATGCATGGGAAATTATTGCTGTCAGAAGTTTCTATTTACAGGGTCAGCACCCTCCATAATTGCTTCTGGTGACCCCTCTCTCTCCCACCATCTCTGCAGCCTCCCTTCCGGGAGCCTGGGGCAAAATGAAACGCCACCCCTCGGAAGCCCGAGAGAGCAGCCTGGGTTGGTCTGCAGCCTCCACCTTCTTTTGTGGCTAGGGGCAGGGTGAGGAGGTCTGAGTGTCCAAGACTCTTGCCCACAAAGGGGACACAGAGGGATGCGGGCAGAGGCGTGTGCTTAAAGCAGAGGGGGCCGGGCCGGTGCTCGCGGAGGTGTGTGCTTCGGTCCTCGCCCCGGGCATGCAAAAGCGCGGTGGAGGAGGTAGTGGTGGCCAATAGGCGCCTGGCTGGCAGTCCCGGCCCCCCTGCCCGGGAGAGTTGCATAGTCGTGGCCGGGAGAGAGCACTCCTCCCGGGAGCAGGCTAGAGGCCCCAGCGGGGTCCGGGGCTCAGTCGGTCCCTGGAACCTGGGGTTCCTCTGAAAGAGGAATAAATAAGAAACAAAGGAAGAGGGTCCAGAACAGCTTCCTGGGATAGGAGTGGAAGGTTCCGGAGGCCGGGGACCTGCCCCGAAATAGAACCTTCTGTAAGACCCCTCCCCTGGCAGCTGAGGATCAGCAGGCTCCGCCTCCACCCCCAATTCTCCAGGCCTCTTCCTACGGAGTTCAAGGCGCTGGTAAGAGTGGGCTTCTCCCTAGACCGCAAGGGGAGGAGCAGCGAGCTACGGCCTTGCTGACCCTGCTCCTCGACTTCCCAGTCCAGCTGGGGAAGCTAGACAGTTCCTGGGGTGAAGCCAAGAGATTAAATAGAATAATAAATAGATAAATAAATAAACAAACAAACAAACAAATAACTAACTGAAAGGGGCCCTGCCGGACAAGGGGATGGGTCCATGGGTGAGGTGCTCCAGGCTGTCCTCTAACAAAGACTGAGGGAAAGTGCCCAGATAATCTGGGAAAGCGCAGCTCCAGTCAGAGGCCTAGGTGGAACCGTCCTGGGGCTAGAGGGGTCACCTGAGAGGGCTGCCTCCCAAGTCTGATCCCAGCTAGGAAAACTAAGGACTGGAGAGCTACAAGAGGGAAGAAGGAGCTGGAGAGAGCAGGGAGTAGGATGGCTGAAGAGGTCGGGTGGAAATGTCAGGTGGGATCATGTGTGTAAGTGGCTGGGGACCTAAGGCCCAACCAAGCATGGAGAGAGATCAAGGATGGACAGGCAGAGGGCTCCAATGGAGGTGAAGATTAGATCCCAGGATGGACACACACACACAAATTCAGCAGAGACCCAAGAGATTGGACTGTGTAGGCAGGGAAACTGAGGCAGACAGGAAGTCAAGGGTACATTTGGGTTTAGAATAAGGGCTCTAATAGAGGAATGACCAATGACTCAGCTGAGAAATGGGAGGAAAGATTAAATTAAGGAGCACAGCCTAGAGTCAGGCCAGAGAAACTTCCAGCGTGGGACCCAGAGGAGGTACGGACCTGGTGCCTGAGTTGGGAGCCTTGAAGGCCAGACATGGGGTCAAGGTCCGAGTGGTGGCCAGAATGGACAATGTGGGTGGGTGCAAAGGGAGATCCAGTGCAGGAAGTGAGTGGTGGGCTTAGTCGGGGTTGAAAAGAAAGTTCTGGGCCACGATGGGGTTCACCCCCGTCCTGCTGAGGACGCAGGCAGGGGAGACGCAGGCCAAGGGGCGGGAGAAGCCTCTGCTGGCACTCCGCATGGCAGAGGCTCAGCTGGCCGGGCCGGCGGGGGGCGGCGGCTCGGCGGCCTTCACGCACGCGGCCTCGCAGTGCTTGTGGAGGTAGGACTTGAGCGCGAAGCTCTTGTCGCACTGGCGGCAGCGGTAGTGCTTGAAGGCCGAGTGCGTCTGCATGTGCGCGCGCAGGTTGGAGCGGTCGGCGAAGGCCTTGCCGCAGTGCGCGCAACCGAAGGGCTTCTCGCCGGTGTGCGAGCGCATGTGGCCCTGAAGCAGCCAGGGCCGGGAGAAGGCCTTGCCGCACACGCCGCACTTGTGGCGCAGGTTGTGCGTGAGCACGTGCATGGCGAGCGCCGGCATGGACACGTAGGCCTTGCCGCACGTCGGGCACTTGCGCGCCAGCTGGCTGTCCAGGCTGCGGTGCGTCTGCTTGTGGCGGCTCAGGTTCGACGACGTGGCGTACGTCTTGCCGCACTCTGCGCATGCGTGCCGGTGCCCGCCGCCCGCCGCCGCCCCCGAGCGCCCCGCGCGCTCCCCGCCGCCGCCTGCGTCCCCAGCGCCCGCCGCGTCCCCGCCAGCCCCGGCCCGGCGCCGCCGCGAGCGCCCGTCGGAGATGAAGAAGGCGTCCATGGAGTAGCTGTCGGTCACGGCCGCCTCCCCGCGGAAGTAGCGCGCCGACAGGCTGGACTGTGGGCTCTCGGGGTCGCTGTACTCCTCGGACGCCGCGGCCGGGTATGCGGGCTCGGCGGGCGCCAGCTCCAGCCCAGGCTTCTGCTCGCCATCGTAGCCGCTGGGGGGCAGGCAGTGCGCCACGTAACCTGCAGGTGACAGGGAGGGGGCGTGAGGACGCGGAGCCGGTGCGCCCCCAGCCAACCGGGCCAGAAAACCGGTCCCCATACAGCCTGCCCTCTGTCGGGGCAGAGGTTGGCTCAGTTCTGTCCACGTGGCCTTCACTGTCACTAGTGTGCACAGCAGCGCAGTGGGGGTAGTAGCCTTACACTCTGTAGATGAGAGACCGAGGTACAGAGGGACAGGCATGCAACCTAAGCGTGCAAATAATCTGTGCACGTCAAAGATGCCCTCTCCCACCCCAAGAACATTCTGCATCTCCACCTCTGTAACCTGCGCCAATCTTTTTTTTTTTTTTAATATGTCGTCCCGGCCGACCTGGACCTTGCTATGTAATTAATTAAGTTGGCCTCGAATTCACAGAGATCCTCTCCTCTCTGCCTCTCCAATGCTGGAATAAAAGGCATTAGGCACTACAATAAAAGGCCTTTACCTTCATTGCATTTCTTATCTGCGAAATGGAACTTATAGGTGGTGCTTGTGTTGTCCCAGCTACCTAGGAGTAAGAGGGAGGCTGAAGCAGGAGGATCATTTGAGGTCAGGAATTTGAGGCCAGGAATTTGAGGCCAGTCTGGGCAATGCTGTGAGACCCCATCTTTAAATATGTTTGCCTTAAATAGAGCTTGTAATTAGATGCCCAGCTCTAGGGTTTTTGGCAGAACCCAATAGAAAGTGATGGGTGATAAACATGTAAGAATTGAGCACTTACTGTATGCCTTCCTGAACTTCATGCTTTACAAAGGTTAACTCGATCGTCATAGGAAATAGTATAATTACAGTTCCCATTTCATATGTAAAGAAATTGACAGTGCACAATAATGGCTATATAAATGTTAGCATTAGCATTATACTTTTTTTTTTTTTTGGCTTGAAAAAGTAGCTTCGATGAAGATTATTTAATTATTTATTAATCTGCCTCTCCCCACTACACTTCCCCATTACTCTAGGTCTGTGTACTCAGCCAGCCCAGCCAGGCAACAGTCGCATAAAGGAATCAGAGTCCAACTAGACCCACCTGCCCCAGTTTCTGGAGGACTTAGCAATCAAGAGTATAATGCGTAGTAACTGCACCAGGATAGAAGGCTCCTAGTGTTCCTTTAGAGGTCTTCCTGAGCTCCTGATTCATGCACATGAGTGTGCATGGACGCACACACATAACACACACACAGACAGACCCAGACACTCTCCACCTGTTCTATTGGAGTTCAGACCAGACGTCCTGTCTGTCATGTGTTTGAGTGACAGCTGTATGCACAGGCTGAGGCTCTCTGTGGGGGGGATGGGGGACTCGGCAGGGGCTTCTGGAGAGCAGGGACCACCCATTTGTCTCTGACTCCCATGGCTTTTTTTGATCTTAGTCCTTTCCCTGGGGATCCTGGGGGCTGGGCTCCTGTGTGAGCTCCTGGCAGACACTGAGCAAACTTATCATCCTGCACTTAATTACCAAGTGTTCCCGTTGTCCTTTGATTCCAGAGAACAATAGAGGTTAGGCCCTTTCCGCAGCTTTCACAGCTGAGGAGTGGCAGTCCCATTTGGCCTTCTCTGTCTGACCTCAGAGACCTGTGACGCCCCTCTGCCCGTGGCTTCCCCCATGAAGGAGCAGCTGGAAAGAGGGCTTTGTAAATATGATTCCAGCAAGGTCTGGCAGGCTGGGCACGGGCGCGTTGGCCAGGTTCTTTTTTAAAGGGCCTGGCTGAGCATCCTCCAGGCCTCTGCCTTTTCTGGCATTTGGGATGGTCAGAGGTTGAAATCTGAGCAAACTATGCTTCAGCACTGTCAGTCTGTGTCCATTTTCCTGTCCTATCTGTGGCCTGCATAGGACCCTCTGCACACAGAACTGACTGGGGAATCAGGGTGGGTGACTCAACATTGTCCACTTGCTTCTCTTTGGTCAGAAGCAAGGGGACAATGGTGGTGACTTTTTTTTTTTTTTCGAGACAGGGTTTCTCTGAATATCTCTGGCTGTCCTGGACTCGCTTTGTAGACCAAGCTGGCCTCGAACTCACAAAGATCCGCCTGCTTCTGCCTCCCAAGTGCTGGGATTAAAGGCGTGCGCCACCACCGCCTGGCTGGTGGTGACTTTTTTAATTCAAAATGTTGTCTTGATTTTTAAGTCAAACACTTGTCTCCCCTCCTATCTGGTTTCAGTCTGGAAGGCCTGGACTGCCCATGCTGGGAGCCAGTCTGACACTTTTGTCAAGGGATGGGTTATTTATTCCGTGGGCGCTCCCAGACCCTCTCCTCCTTTAGCCTCCCCACAGGGTGTAGTTAGAGAGCTGTTTACTGAGCATTTACTGGGTGCCAGGCTCTCTACTAAAAGCTCTGCTGCCTTTATGAAACTCTCTTGACAGATAAGGAAACTGAGGTACAGAGTGATGGGAACTGCTCATGGGATGGAACAAAGAGTGAAACCCACTGCACTACACTGGTTGTTCCCTGTGCCCTAGTAGACCCCAAAGACAGAGGAGTGGCTGGGCCCCTCCCGTCTCCAGGACCCCAGACAGTGGCATCTAGTAAATAATTGTGGAATGAGTATCAGACGTGCCAGGCAGACTGGCTCACTGTCAGCAGTCCTGTCCACCTGCTCTCGGGACAGGTCCACACCTCACAGGCCATGGAAAGGGAATGGCAGTTTGCCACCAGGACACAGGTGCTAGCAGAATGACCTTGGGCAAGTTATCTGTCCTTCTGTGCCTTGGGTCCCTGTAAATGAGGTATGAGATGAGATCTGTTGGGAGTGGTCATGTGATCTCGTGACCAGCACTTTTTTTTTTTTTTTTTTTTGGTTTTTCGAGATAGGGTTTCTCTGTGTAACAGCCCTGGCTGTCCTGGACTTGCTTTGTAGACCAGGCTGGCCTCGAACTCACAGAGATCCGCCTGCCTCTGCCTCCCAAGTGCTGGGATTAAAGGCGTGCGCCACCACGCCCGGCTCTATGACCAGCACTTTTAATTAATTAGTTAATTAATTAAGTATTTTCGAGACAGGGTCTCACTATGTAGCTCTGGCTGTACTGGAACTCACTATGTAGACCCAGAGATCCACTTGGCTCTGCCTCCCAAGTGACGACGAGATTAAAGATGTACAGCATTATGCCCGGCAGTGACCACCACTTTATATAATCTCTTATTAATGAGTGGTGACATATTGGCTAAAAGCATGACTTTGGAAGCACTCTGCCTGCATTGGGGCTCTCTTGTTACTGGTCCCAGATGTGCGACTGTGGTGGTTTGAACGAATTGCCTCCCATATGCTTAGATATTTGAATACTTGGTCCCAGTTGGTGGCACCGTTTGGGCAGGCTTAGGAGGTGTGGCTTGAAGGAGGAAGTATGTGACTGGGGACAGGCTTTGAGGTTTCAAAGAATCACGCCATTTTTGGTATGCTCTCTCTGCTTAGTGCTTGCCACTGAAAATATATGTTCTCAGCTTCCTGCTCCAGCCACCATACCTCCACTCTGCCATCATAGACTCACATCCCTCTGGAGCCATAAGCCTAAATAAATTCTTTTATAAATGTGCTCGTTCATGGTGTTTTATCTTAGCAATAGAAAAGTAACTAATATGATCTTGGTGGACAGATCACCCCTCCTCCTCTCCTTCCTCCAACCCTTCTTTGGAAATGAGCCCCGGGCATTGTACATGCTAAATATGCACTCTGGTACTGAGTTACATTTCTGACCCAAAGCTGTGTGACCTTGGGTGAAATACTTGACTCCTCTTACCTCTGCAATATCAGTAGAGGTCCCTTGCTGAGGTGTCAGGCTCTGTTTGAAATGTTTTGCATGTGCGAGTACATTCTGTCCTCACAACAGTGTGGTTAACCACAGACACCAAGCCCCAAGGAAGTTAAGTGGCACACCTGGGGCCACAGTTCTAGGGATGCGCCTGGTGACTTGTCACTGTCTAACACCGGTTCACTGTCCCAAGTCTCCCCAGCTGGATTTCTGTGCTGTGGTTTCCTTCACATCCATCTGGGAGCATCTTACAGGGTTCTCTGTGGAAATACGGGTTCCTTAAACAATAGCTGCTCACTTGACTAGGGTCACATACAGGATTGACTTCAGGACCAGCACCATGGGCCCAAGCCTGATGTTCAGTGGCTATGAGATTCGGCAGCAGTTAGGGACATCACATGATGACACTGTGCTTGGTCATGCTACGATTGGATGGTTCTTACTTTCTTTGTGATGTTGGTGAGCCAGGTTGCTTAACCTCTCTGAGTTCAACGTGCATGGTGGGAAGGTTGACTAGGGTGCACCAAAGACTTTTCTGTGTCATGGCAGAGCCACTCTCTATGTGATGTTCTTTGTCCCTCCTACATCTTATTCCCTTATCACTCGCCTTTCTTTTCTGATCCACAGATGTCTTCCCACTGTGGATACTGGGCAGAGGACTCAGGATCAGCCTACCACATCTGCACAAGGGAGCTGCCCAGATACAAGGCACATGGCCTTCAGACTCTCAAGCCATTGTCATTATTGTTCCTGTATTTTCTGATGATGTCCAGAGACTTAGTGTCTCAGGCTGCCGTGTGACCTTGGGCAAGTCACCTTGTTTCTTTGGCCTGAACCTTGGAAAATCCTTTACAACACTGTACCTCAGGTGTCCAGCCTCAGCATAGAACCCACTCAGGGTTGGGCTGTAGAAAGTTGCCCTCCAACTGTCGAGCAGAGAAAGGCCTCTTTTGATTGGGTCCTGCTGAAGTGGGGCGCAAAGGGGAGACACTTGACTCACCCCCCTGACTCCCATACACAGACCGTAGCTGTGTGACCTCAGGTATGTCCTGGTGCCTCCATAGGCTGAAATATCCCCAGGGACAAGGACCAGAAGACCCTCTGCCATACTTGTGGAGAGGGCTCAGAAGGTGCACATGACACCTGAGAATGCCCAAGAGTCTGCACACTTGGGACTGCAGCATCCATTAAAAAAAAAAAAATAGATACCACAGGAATGATAGGAAGAAAAATGATAAGAATTAACATGCAAAAAAAAAAAAAAAAAAAAAAAAAAAAACAAAATAGCCGGGCGGTGGTGGCGCACGCCTTTAATCCCAGCACTTGGGAGGCAGAGGCAGGCGGATCTTTGCGAGTTTGAGGCCAGCCTGGTCTACAAAGCGAGTCCAGGACAGCCAGAGCTGTTAAACAGAGAAACCCTGTCTCGAAAAACCAAAAAAAAAAAAAAAAAAAAAAAAGAATTAACATGCTGGGGACCTGTTCCATCACCTCATTGCACTTGCCGGATCCTATGGTAGGAGAGGAAGAGTCTTAACAAATCCCACTGTGTCTGCTAGCCTTGCAGTCAGCACCAGCCAGCCCTGGGAACAGGTGCTACAGGATGCCAGAAGTCTGATGAGGGCAGAGGACTTGCCCAAGGTCACTAGTCAGGCTTCAGGATCTGTAGCCAGTATTTTTTCCAGAGCACCAGAGAGAGACTGGAGGCCTTCAGAGAAGGGAAGAGAAGCAGCTGGGTGGGGGTGTCTTCCAGTAGTGCCACACAGTTGGCCTGTGCTCATGGGGTACTGATGTGATGGGGTGGGGAGAAACTGTTGCTCTGGAAAATGGTCCAGCGTCCTGTTCATTTCTGTAAATGATACTCAACAGTAGTGACTCATGCTTACTGAGCATTTACTGTGTGTGAGGCCCTTGCTGAGGCTTATGACATTAGCTCAAGTCTAAGGTCATATCCACCCATACCTTTCTGCTGAAGTTGGAACCTGGAGAGAGTCCTTGAGCCTGCCTGATGGCCTCCTTTTCTTAACGGATCCAGCCCAAAGCTCTTCTCCCAGTGTCTCCCAAGACTCCCAGTGCACCAAGTTTCCTCAAGGGCATCTCTAGCCCTAGTCCCACCTCCCTGTTCTGAGATGAGCAGAGGAGGGGGCTGCTGGGTTCCTGGAGAGGATTCATTGTGCTGCAGTGGGGGCCTCGGGGATGCTGCGTGGGTATATTTAGAGCTATTTCTTGCTGTGCCAGGGCCTCAGGCCTCAAGAAACAGCGCCAGCCAGCTGAGCAGAAAGCCAGGTCTGTCAGCAGCAAAGCAGGATAAAAATAGTTTCTCCTGTCTGCTCACAGAGTCGGGCAAAGGGGCTGGGTACCTCCCCTCCCCCTATTATAGCATCTTTGTTAGCTGTTCCCTGGGCACTGGACCAGAATGACACCCACCTTCTCCAAAGGCCTGGCAGCTGGTACCTCTGTACATGTGCCCACAGAGGTGCAGGGGGCAGAGTGAGGGGTCTGGCTGAACACAACCAGGGCTGTAGAGCCCAAGGCTGATGCCCACTGACCCAAGCCCAAGGGGCTTCTAGAGAATTCCAGCTCTACTTCCCCACCCTGACTCCTGAAATTCCCTGTGTTCTGGGCTTTCCTGACAGTGACCTAGTTCCTATGGCTCACAGGGAGACCCACAGCTCTGTGGGAATCAATAGGAAGGACTTTACAAGGGGCTGTGGCGATGGGAGTATGTGGCTCCAGGTCTGGAGTTGCCAGCCCTGGCTGGTGAGACAGTGTCCTGCTACCCTCTGGGAGATACTCTGCCTGGCTGGTTCTGGGCTTCCTGAACACAGATGTACACATGGCCCACCTCCTCCTCAGTGCTCCTGCTTTTCTGTCCTTCCCTTTCTCTGCCCCAGAAGGGTACAATCAAAAGACCCCCTTCCAAAGTCCCTTACCCAGAGGCTGGCAGCAGATATGTACTCCAGGAGAAAACACAAAGGGAAAGCAGGCCCAGAGTCCGGGGTCTCTAGCCCTTTCAGCAGCTCCACCCCTATAAAGCCCCCAAGCTATGGGCCCCTAGAGCACCCAATATGGATGTATGCCAGGCTCCACCATCTATACTTTTTAGATTCTTCCACGCCTTTTTTGCTCTGTAAATTGCAGCAATTCTCCCGGGCTGCCCTCCCTTAGCACAGTGGGTACACATGTGTGTGGCCCCAGAGACTTTGGGTTTTGTGCTGTGCCTTGACTACTCTCCTGCTCACTCAGGAATCACTGCCAGTCTCTAACTCTGTATGTGTCCCAGAGTCCATATTCCACGTGGGCCCTGCTATTCCACACTCCCACTGAGCCCTGATAATTCATTGAGTCCACAGTCATGAGTCCTCAGCTGCTCCTTTCGGGAGAGAGAAACTGAGGCTGAGGAAGATGAGCTAAAGCTATCCGAAAAATTCTATCCCAGCTAGGCTTGGATCCCGAATGACCTTGGACCGGAAATTGGACTTAGATCTTAGTCCTGGACCCAGAATCTTAAGCTGGACCAGTTTCTAGGCATCGAATGTGTTCTGGATACCAAACCTGGTCCTATAACCTTAGGCACTGACCTTGGACGTGGAGTCTGGGCCTGGTCCTTAACCTGAAGTTGGATATAAACAATGGACCTAGACATCTGTATGTCTTTAATCTGGACCTTGACCCTAAACCAAGATCAATACGCCAAAGGCCATGAAGTTACAAACACACAGGGCCTGCTGTGTGTCCTTGAGCACCTACCCAGCCCTCTCTGGGTTCCCTCTGCTGAGGGATTGGGATAGCCCTCTGCATCCCCAGATGGACTTTTTGAGGTATGGGAAGGATGTACTGCTACTTAGTCTATTTAGCTGGGCTCCCAGGCCCAGCTCTGGGGCGACTACTCGGCGCCATCAGAGGCAGTGAAAGGAAGTGGGAGCCAGTATAATGTGGTCAGCTAGATAAGCCCATGGGTAGGATAGGAGCGCTCCTCAGTCTGCTCGGAGAAGCTTAATGTAGCTGCAGAGGGCAGACAGCTGTGTTATTGGATCGGCATTGATCCCTGTCTGCCAGGGAGGGTGCTTTCTGAAAGGGTGTGGGTAGGACAGGGCTGGGGGGGGGGGGGCTGGATCCCAGCTGGAGGTCAGAGGCAAGTGTGAGGGGAAGTGGACACTCCAGGAGATGTCCTTGGCAGGGATCCACAGAAACCCCTGATATGTAGGCAGGCAGTGACCAGCTGCCTTGTCTGAACTGCAGAATCCAGCACAGAGCAATGGGCTCTGGGGCTGAGAGGGTGGGCTTGGTGGAGTTGAAGGGGAACGAAGGAGGGTGTGAGTTGGCACTTCCCAGAGACATAAACCTATGCTCAGAGGCACCCTGGAAGCAGAAAGAAAAGAAGGCTCCCTGGAGGCAACCCACTGTAGGTGGGTCACAGGGCCCAAGGGGAAGAAGGTGCATCTTGTTGAAAGGGCAGGGAATTAGACCTTGGTTCTTTTCTTATAGGAGCTGCAGAAAAATCTATCCTGAGTTCTTCCAACTTGGAAGGGGTGTCGCTTCCCTATTTGAGGTTCTGTGGCCTTGGAGTCAGTCTAGAATGGTGTACACATGATGTTTACCTTTAGAAGCTAAACAGGGGAGTAGACAGCAGTGGGGGAGGGGCGCATGCATGTGTGTGGGGTATTCTCTAGGAATTCTCTAGATTTCTTAGGCATTAGTCCACCTCATCTGGGGTCCTGTTTGACTTCTATATTCACAGTTCCTTCCCCTTTCCATGCCCCTCACCCCCAGCCTCATCCTAACCCTGCAGCCCAAGCTGCAGTAATGGCCTGTAAGATCTTTCTCTCTTTCTTTCTTTTTTAAACAAGCCTTGGTCTGGACTGTACAATCTTAGCCCATCTAAACGAGCTCATAATTCTATTACCCAAATATGACCCCATATATATATACACACATGTAAGAAGATCTTTCTAATACTTGAAACTACCTCCAGCCCACAGCTATCCCCCTCTCCTTCCTCCTTCTCCCTCCATCTCTCCCTCCTCCTCATCTCCCCCTTCCTCTCTTTCTCCTTGTTTACCCAGCACACTTAGACACGCTGGGAGAGAGAGAGACAGAGAGAAAAAAACGTCAGCTCAGCAATTTTTCACACTCCTCTCAAATGCTCAGCAAGGTTATTTCCGGCAGAGCGGAAAGACAACGGGCCACCAGGAGCCTGCAAGCTCTCTGAAGACCCTCAGAACACTTACCTTAGAAGGGAGCCCTCATTGCCCAGTCTGGCCACACCCCAATCGAGGGAAAAGGCCCTTGAAAAACAAGACAGAACAAACTCTATGTTTTCTAGTTGAAAGGCTAGAAGGGCCATCCATCCTGGTTTCCACATTGACCATTTACAGCAGACAGGGCACAGTGGCCCAGGGTAGGTGCCCTATTCTACTACAAGAGAGCTGACAGAGACCGAATCTGGGAAAACTTTCCCTCTAGACATAGCGTGGGTGAAGAGAGACCCAAAGAAACTGTGACAGTGGATCCCAGCATTCCCTTAGGCCCAGTGCCTTCCACGTCAGTTAATCTTCCAGAGAAACAGTTTGTCAAAGTTGGGAGGAAGCTAAGTTTGTGACATCCAAACTCTTGGACTGCTGAAAAGGCTAGGGACCAGAGAAGAGAAGGCACACTTGTCCGAGGTCATGATGCAAGTCACAGATCCAGAGCTACTCTATTGAGTTCCAAGCCAGGCATGTGGTTTAGCAGTTCCGGGCTTTCCCAGAGGTCAGGGAGTTAAGCCCTTTAGGAGAGGGACAAAGACATGGGTGGCTCTAGGCTGGTAAACCTGGTAGGACCTCCATAGAAACACCATAATCTCCACTTGCACTCTCATCTTCACTCAGGGGCTTTTTCCAAACCCTATTTGGACCAGATTCAAGGCAAGGCATTCTCTTGCCTCCCTCCTGAGGAACATCCTGCAGTTTTGGTTGTGCCTGAGAAATTCTCCGGGTTTCTCTGGGTTTCCTCAGCTGGCCCAGGGACAGGATCAAGAGGGCCACAGGACTTTTATGTCAGTCTCCTAAAGAAGGGATCCTATGGATGCCAGACCTGCAGAGGCTTCACTTCCTACCAGCTCCTAGCACGTTCCCCAGCCGTGGCACAACCCGAGGTCCACCCTCTGTCCTGCCAGCCATCTCCCTGGGCTTCTGCCTTCCACCCCAAGGTCCTGGAGGTTAAGAAAAGAGGATAGCAGAGTGGGAGGTGTGGGCAGAGGAATGGAGGGTCCCATATGTACCTGACTGGTGTCAGGAGCTGAGGGGCTCTGAGAAGCATCCCTGATCACTCTTTAACTTCTTTGACCTTGGTGAGGTCGCAGAGCCATTAGCTCAGCACCTTCTCTTTACCTGGCTTGGCAGAGTGCTGGCATGTGTCAGAGTGCTCAGAAGTCCCCCTAGGATACGCCCCCAACCTCCCAGGTTCCTGTCAGCCCGGCTTCCAGTTCAGACTCATTCTTAGTGCCTTGCTCTTCTCTTCCTCCACCCCTATGATGTCAGATGTCTCACTACCAGAGTGACTCCTCCTTCCCAGACACCTGTCCTGGAGAGGCTGCTGAGTGCTATTACGATTGCCCCTTGGTGAGGAATAGGTTCATGGAAGCATCCTTCTTCCGCCCTCTGAAGGTCACCCCCTTTGAGGCTTGAATGACCTCTCTGTCCCCCAAAACCTTCTGCCTACAAGAACTTGCTCTAAGAAGAGATGGGGTATGGGGGTGGGGCAGGATGTAGAGGGTTTCAGAGGAGCAGCAGGTCTGGTTGTTGGGGTAGGGGTGAAAAGCTGTAGAAAGAGGAGTACAGTCCAGGGGACTAGGAGGCACACTGGGGGAACTTCTTCCAATAATCTCATCCTTTGAGTCCCTAGGACAGGCCCAGCCTTTGGCAGGCATGTGGTGGAGGGTAACAAAAGAGTTGGAAAGAAGAGGGCTGGAGAGCGCTTGTCTGCCATTGCCAGGGGGACTATGGTTGAAGGGAGGCGGAGTGCTCCCACTTTCCCCAGAATTTCCTTCTTCTCCCCAGGGATTGGCAGTCCTGGGTCCCTTGCCTTCCCACTAGGGAGTACGCAGGCAGCCAGTCTCTTTCCCTCAACAGCAAGAGGGTACTCCAAGCCGTCCCCACTAGCATTTTAGGGGAGTCCTCTCTGTCACTCCCACACTCCAGCCGTATTTCAGGGCCACAACTTTCAAAGTCCCGGCTGGCGCGTAGCAAAGGGATGAGCCGACCCTGCCACTTTCCTTTGTAGGACCTAGCCCCAGCCCCGCCCGGAGGCCCTCTGGAAGTCCCGGGGGCGCACACCGCCAGAGATATCTCCTCCGGGGTTTCCTGCTGCGGCCCAAGTTGGGGAGCCCTCGCTCCTCTCCCCCAGGGCCCACTCACCGTTGTCTCCCGGAGGCCCACGGGCACCCGGCAGCACGTAGGCAGTCTCCAGGGGGTGGTAGGTGGGGGCTGGCACCCCGCTGCACTGGAAGCCATCCGCTTTGATCTTCTTCACCAGGAAGGAACGCGGCATGGTGCCGCCGGGCGGGGGGCTCGCGGGGTACCGGTAACCCGGTGGGGGAGGCGGCCGGCCGGCGCGATTGGCTGTCGGCGCCGGCTTCAGCACTGGACAGCTCCCAGCGGGCGGGCCGCCCCGGAGCCGGCCGGGTGGCGACGGTAGCCGCTTCGGGTCCGGTGCCGCTCGGGCACGGCGGCGGCGACGGCGGCGGCGGCGCGCACACAGGCGGTCGCTGGAGCTGTGCTCAGCACTCGGGCCGCCGGCTTTATATGGGACGCAGGCTGGAGGAGATCAGGTGGTCCCCCAGCAATGGAACTGTTCAGCGCTCTAATCCATCAAATGTCCCCCAGGACAATCGCTCCGCACACGTTCCCCTGAACCGGCGGTGGGGGCAGGCCAGGCGCGGAGAGGAACGAGCAGGCAGGAAGGGGGGAAAGTGAGAGGGACACAGACGCAGAGGGAGAGGGAGAGAGAAAGAGGGAGGGAGGGAGGGATGGAGGGAGGGAGAGAGAGAGGATATGAATCAGAATGTGTGTGAGTGTGTGTGTGTGTGTGTGTGTGAGAGAGAGAGAGAGAGAGAGAGAGAGAGAGACAAAGACAAAGAAAAGAGAGAGAGAGAGAGAGAGAGAGAGAGAGAGAGAGACTAAGACCAAGAAAGAGAAGGACAAAAAGACAGGAGAAACAGACAAGAAAGGCACAGGGAGAAAGTGTCCACACACACTCAGGCACCCGCAGGAGAAAAAGAGAGGTCAGGACACACAAAAAGGATGCCCTCCTCACACACTCTGGGAGGGATGCGAAGAAAGGGAAAGAAAGGTGCGAAATAGAGGGAGAAGACAAGGAGATTGAAGGGCGAACGGCCCTGCGCAGGTGGGGTTCAGGCACATGAGGACTCGGTGGGGGATGAAAAGAGCGAGCCGGCCAGCCGCCACCCTCTTGCCTGAAGCCGGCTGCCTCTGCCCCGTTCTGAAGTGGCAGCGTGGATGCCCAGATTTAACTAGATGAAGTCTCCCTGCCCCCAGCTTGGGGTTCTACTAGAGCCCCCTGTTGGGTTTGGGATTCAACTTTCTTCTCCAGAACTGGTGGAAGGAGCGGGTCCCCCATGCCGATGGCAATCTTCGCTCAGCCAGTCCTGTTCCGGTGCCTAAGCTCAGGCGAGCGCTGCGAGAGGAAGTGAAAATCGCCCAGTAATTAATTTCCCTGCTGCTGGGGGGTGGTGGTTTTGACACATCCGAGGCTGTGTCTTTCCCTGAAGCGGGGGAGCAGACAATAGAGACACGTGGACCGCGAAGGGAGAGGGGAGAAGGGAGGGGGAGCGGGGTTCCTGCTGGAACTCTTTGCAGGTCAGCTCCTTTGTCTCTGGAAGGATCTAAGCAGACCCCCCCCCCCCGCCCCAATCCAGTGCAAACCTGGGAGGGCAACCATGCCTTGAAAGGACCAAGGAGCTGGAGAGCTCAGTCTCCCGTTCAGGCAAACCCTGGGGTGGTGAATCAGCCAGAGCGAATATGGGGTAAGGTCAGGGTGCGGGAGTCCCAGTATTGGACTCTGGGGATGCCGGACTCTTCCTGGCCCATATCATCTATTATGGATGCAAAGTTGATGGAATGGGGGTGTCCTTGGGGACTGGGTCCTCCAGTGCCAGTTGGGAGTGGAAGACCAAGCCACAGAGCAAGTCAGCAGCAGTTTCCAAACAGTAAGTGTCCTTTGGCACCGTGAAATCAAGGGCTATGACAGTCCTGGAAGTGTGGCTAAGAAATCTCCTAGTAACATTTGGGTACCTGATCTTGCCAAGATTCTGTACAACCTGGGAGTCTCTGCTTATCTTCCTAGTCACACTGCTTCCTGTTCTGCACCTGGGGACTTTATTATTATTGCCCTCAGAGGACATCAAACCTTAACTCATGGTCCTCCTCATCATCCGGTGCTTCAGCCTCAAGGAACCTGCTTCCAGCTCTTCAGGCTGGCTACCCTCTAGGTCTCTGTAAAAGATGACAGGGTGTCCTTTACCCCAGCTAACCCTACTTGTCCTCAAGACTTAGCTGAGGTGCCATATCCTACAGAGGGTGGCTGTTCCATCATTGTAGACAAAGCCAGCTTGCCCACCAGTCTCTGAGCCTGTAAGGTAAGGAATGCCCATACATGATACAGCATACTCTCAACAATGTGCGTTGGGGTCTCCCAGTCCTTTTATCATATAGCTGTAGAATCTTGGGTAAGTTGCCCAGAGGATGTGTGCCTCAGTTTCCCCATTTATAAATGGAAACAATAGTTGCTGCTGGCTTAGGTATTGCTGGGAGCATTATAGGGATGTCACCTCTAAAGAGATTAGAATGGTGACCAGCATATAGAAAGTGCTCGTACAGTCAGGTCCTCTATATACAGCTGTGCCTGATGGACTTGGAACTCATTTCTCACATGTTTGTGGACTAACACTGAGGTAGGCATCCCTAGTCCCCACTGTCTTGGAGATGATATCCAAGGACAGTGAATGAACACTGAAAAGAAATGCTTAAGTCATTCTGTCCTTTCAAAGAGGTGTTTGGTGCTGGGAGGGACCTAACAACAGAGGATGGAGGGCCCTGGGGCCTTTAGACAAGGAGCCAGCAAACATCCCCTAGAAGAGGTGACACTTAGACCAAGACGCAAGCCAGCCATAGAAAAACCAAGCAAACAGTGCCAGGAGACATCCCATGTTCAAAGGCTCTGGGACAGCAATGAGCTTGAACTTGCTGAAGAATGACATGAAGTGGGAGGTGATAAGGCTAGGACGTTGGCAGGGCCATATTGCAGAGGGTGCTCACAAATCCCAGAATGAGTGATGATGGCAGTCTTCACAGGGACACTGAGCCAAATACTAGATGGTCCTGTTGGTTGCAGGGTGACTAGCTTCCTGTCTAGAAGAAGCTGCCTTGTGATTTGTGATTTGAGGACAAACGCTGTGGCCCTTATTTTTGGGATAGCTATATTCTTTGCTTTGTTTCCTCTCTGAGTGCCCAGGGCACAGGATAAATAAAACACATAATGGCCCAAGGCTCTACCTCTCCAACCTCCTGTCTCAGAGATGCCAGAACGGAGCCCACATCGCTTACCAAGGGTCCACGATCTCTAGAGATGATTTGAACTCTCCTTCATCAGGATTTCCCATTGGACAGGCCATAGAGTGACCCATCCATACACTGACCAGTAAAGTCCCCACAGAGATGATGTATCTCAGTTCACAAGTACCCAGCTGAGGGTGAGATCCCAGACCTTTGACCTCATTTAGAAGGTGACACACACATCTTTAGCAGATGTGATGGTTAGTTTTAATTGTCAACACAATCGAGAACCACCTGGAGACTCTCAGTAAAGAATTGTTTAGATTAGCTAGGCCTCTGATAGTGTCATTTCGGTTGCTGACAAAAAAATATCCTGACAGAAATCAAGTTAGGAGGATTAGAGTGATGGCTCAGCAGTTAAGAGCCATCTTAAATGAAGGATTTCCTCGGTTGCATTAGTTGACATGGGAAAATGCAACCCACTGGAGGTTTGAGTCTTGGACCATTATGAGTGAAAAAAGTAAGCTGAGGAAAAGCATCTATGCATTTGTTTCTCTCTCTTGACTCTGGGTGTAACTAGCTGTTGCAAATCCCTGACTTGACTTCTCTGCAATTGTAAAGTATAACTTGGAATCCTGAGTGAGAGTAACCTGTCTCCCTTGGTTTTCTTTTGTTGTTACTTTACACTCTGTCGAGTGTTTTGCTCATTTTGTTTTGTATGTATCTGCACCATGTATGTGCCCAGAGCTCACAGAGGTCAGATGAGGGCATCAGATCCCCTGGAACTGAACCCAGGTCCTCTGTAAGAGCAATAAGTGCTCTTAACTGCTGAGCCATCACTCTAATCCTCCTAACTTGATTTTTGTCAGAATTTTTTTTTTTGTCAGCAACCGAAATGAAACCGAAGATCATAGCTGAGAAGAAATCACTGAGGACTTGAGGTTCAGTGTACCTCTTCAGGGACAGTGGAATATACTGAACTATACTGTGGTGGTATGGCTTCATAACTAGGACACAAGGAAGAGCTTTCTGTCCCCTGTCTTTCCTAACATGAGCTTACTGTTTGTCCCCAAATCACATAAAATGAAAAGGCACGCTGTTCCCAAGGGCATTGGCTACAGTATTGAGGTTGGAGTGAGAATCCCAATTGGGCTGAGTGGAGAGGAGTTTCCAAGAAGACCTCTAGGGATGTGGATGGCCATATGGGAAGCAGCTCATGGCTTTATGGTAAGTGAAGGATGCAGAGTCCAGAAATCTCCCACAGCAGCTTCACAACGGGAAGCCCACGTCTGAACAAACAGGCACAGACAGAAAGGCGGCTGCTGGAGCACAGGGTGTTGTCCTGCTTCTTTTGCTGTTTCCCCCAAAGGCCACAGAACAGTTCAGTCCAACGAACACTCCTCTTGAGCATTTCTGTTTACTTCCAAATTGAAGAAATCGAGTTCAGCAAAGCATGTCAGGATATCCAAATTGTCCTTTTGACTTGGAGACAGTGGCACTGCCGCAAGGTTGCAGTGATGACCAGTTGCCAGCACACTGGTGCTCAGAACAGAGCCTGGCCCACGATGACAGGATCTCTACTCACCTGAGGCTTGGCACCAGCCTGCTGGGGTAAGGTCCTGTTGCTGGCCTGTTCTGCAGACTGGGGTGAATGACTGGCTCAGCAGCCATGTCTATGTGGTCCACCTACCTACTTCCTTCCCAGGCTTGGTATAAGTCTAACTAACTTCAAGCTGCCTGCCTAGCCTGCTCTGTCCCTCCAGCGTCTCCCTCTGTCCCACCTTGCATCTGGATAGGAGTCTCAGCTGTGTGACCTTAGATGGCTGGCAGGATGCTCTGAGGTCACCCGGCTTAGCTGTGATAAGGGGTTGGGCATCAGGGATTTGCCCCTGTCACTCTAGGGGACTAGAAGAAATACAATCATGGGAGTTGGGAGCCTTGTCCCTGCCACACTCTCCTCCATCCCCTCTCCCTTCTGGGCCCCAGCTTTCTTGTCTGTTGAATGGAAAAGGGACAAGATGCTCCCTGAGCTGCTGTCAGGAGCTGATAATGGAATTCTGTATGAATTCCAAGGAGGAGAGTGGCCACAAAAGCATCCGCCCTGCACTGATGGGGCTTCTTCTCCAGGAAGCCGTGTGCGCTCTGCCCTATGTGTCAAGTGCAATTTATCCAGACCCTCCTCCTTATAAGAGGGGAAGGATGAACCAAAAGCATCTCGAAGCCAAGCCCCCCAGCACCACCACCATCCTCAGAGACTTCATAAATGCCATTCCTGTTTGTGTCTCTCTGGTCTTCCCAGAAACAGATGTGAGGGTGGAGGGGAAGCCATGGAGAGGTGCTGGATTAGCACCTGTGACCACAGAAGGAGAGTCCCCATGGGGTTGTGATCTGGTACTGGGAAGTCAGAAGAGGAAGAAAGAAAAACCAGAGCAGAGCAGCCCTGGGTGGGGCAGCTCAGAGGAAGTCCTGGCAAGCCCAACTTCCAGTGGAGGAATCCCACCTGGAACAGAAAGGCCATTCCCAAGGCCTCTGCTGGACACTATGGTGGATGGTGAAGGGGCTCTGAATGAAGGGTATCAGGGAACTCAGACCAGAAAAAAAAAAAAGCCAAGGACATTGCCTTGTGGTTACCTCATGCTTTCCTTTATTCACTTTGTAAACACAGAGTTCCAGGCTGTGTGCCAGGGACAGACCTATGCACTTTGCAAATGTTACTTAATTCTTACATTCACTCTAGTAGGCAGACAGTATTGCTGGACCCGTTTTACAGCAAGGAAAACTGAGTTCAGACAGAGTAGTAACTTACCATAGGTTTCACAGCCTGTACATGGTGAATTGGCAATTCTCCCCAGGCAGCGTACTTTACAGGCTTGGGCCCTCACCTCTCCTTCACACTGCCTCCTCTCCAGTTGCAAAGACCTGGGAAGAGACTTCTCAAAAAGAGACTCTGGGATGTTTTGCATTTTCCCTCCTACTAGCTCAGATCTTCACATCCCTCACAGACTTCAGGAAAGAGCTGAGCAGAGTGACTCAGGGTATGATAGGGTCCTAACCACCCCCCAAAGCTCTAGTGTCCCCTAAGGTCTCCCACTTCAAGGCCCTGAGCATTCTGTTCCCACTGCCTAGAGACCTCTTTGCTTTCCTCTATGGCCTAGTGCCAGGCAAGTGATGGGAGCTCAGTGAACAAATCCCTTGAGTGAACAAACTATTCAAAGATTCCTCTCCTGCGACCACACCCCCTGCTCACCTTCGGCCAAGGCCAGGTTGTATTTTGAATACATATGCTTCTCCCGAGCTTTGGGAGATCACTGGATCTCTGCCCTGTCTCCAACACACCTTCTACCAAGTGTCTTTCCTTCAAAGCTGGAGATACTTCTGTCCCCGAAGTGCTCACATTTCAGCACATTGGTGAGGTCTTTTGGATGGGACCAGCTGGCAGGAGGCTGATCAGCAGGTTCTGCCAGGCCAGCGGACTTGGGACAGGCCTCCACACCGGCTGGTCTGAGCGTGTGTGGCTCAAACTGCATGTGGGAGAGCTTCGCATACAGGCAAATGAGCCTGATCAGAGACTCAAAGCATGGGCCTGGGGCATTGCAAGCTATTTTTGTTGTTTTGTTTTGTTTTTTGAGACAGGTTTTTCTGTGTAGCTCTGGTTATCCTGGAGCTCGCTCTGTAGACAAGGCTGGCTCGAACTCACAGAGATCTGCCTGTCTCTCTCTGCCTCCCAAGTGCTGGGATTAAAGGCATGCACCACCACGCCCTGCTTGAGCACTCTGGACTTTGAATCCAGCAAGCCAAATTTTAACTCCAGTACTGCCTCTTCAAGTGGTGTATCTGAGGTGGTAGCTTTTGCACTTTGGTAGACTGATGCCCATGGCAGCAGTTGCTTTGTTGGGCTTAGAGAAGAGTCATTCTCTAGTAAACCGAATCATTACTTGAGCATCCTTGGAGATCTTGACACCATCTCCTCTCCCCATTTGATAGCTGGAGAAACTGAGGCATGGGCAGCAGAGTGCCTTCCCTGGGTTATCTGGGCTCCTTGCCAGGCCAAGGCTGTCTCTCACCAGTAACAGCCTCTGCTGCCTCCCTCTCTTCTCCACTAGCTAAGTTCAGAACCATCCCTGGCAGATGTGAAGGCGGCTGTCAGAGCTGCAGAGTAGGCATTTCTGGGGCTTCCAGGGTTTCTGGCACAGAGGAATCAACCCCACTCAGCACCTCTGGCCCTGCCTCCTGCTTTCTACTTTGCTCATGAACCAGCTGGGCTCTATCAGCTTCTGGAGAAATCTGGAGACTATAGATATTCACCTGTACTTGACCCCAAACTTGGTAGGGTAGATGAGTCCTAAGGTGTCAGACCCTTCACATGTCCCCATTGTTCACCCTCCAACCTCCCCTTTACCTCACACCAGGTGCAGAGGGATGGACACACAGGAGCTAAAGGCATGGATTGTCTTGGGTCAAATTTGTTCTGATGCTGCTAGCAAGCCAGTTCCGCTGGCCAGGGACCTTCCTCTTTGTACTTCTTCCCCCACACAGGAACAGTTACATCACCCAAGTGCAGGTAGGGAGGTGAGAGATGTTCCAGCCATTGTGAATCACAAACCCACTCTTTTATAGTTGTACTCTTGTGGTCCCAAGGAGTTTTTTCTTCCATGCTTCTGACCCTGTGGTAACCAATTCCTCCTGTTCAGACTGTATGCTTCCAGCCTAGATGAACCCTCTGGGATAGGCAGATCTCCTGTTTCTCTGTCCTCGCATCCAGGGAAGACCCTGGGTATGCTCATATTGGTGTCCAGTTCCTCACACGGTACCTCAGAGGACAGTCCCAGCGCATGTTCATGATGTGATCCATTCAAAAGCACAAGACATGAGTCTGTCCATCCTGGTTACTTCCCTAGGCCCTGTTCCAATTGGCTGGTGTTCTGAAAAGAAAGGGCCCAGAACTGAATGCAGAATTCCAGAGATGATTAGAAGGCCCAGGGAGTAAGAAAATGGCACTGTTTTTACTCTATAAATGGGACTCCCAGACACATTTCTTACTTTTTAAAAAAAGATTTACTTTTTTTGTTGTTTTGTTTTTGTTTTTTCGAGACAGGGTTTCTTTGTGTAGCCCTGGCTGTCCTGGACTCACTTTGTAGACCAGGCTGGCCTCGAACTCGCAAAGATCCGCCTGCCTCTGCCTCCCAAGTGCTGGGATTAAAGGCGTGCGCCACCACTGCCCGGCTAAGATTTACTTTTGTTGTATGTGTATGGATTTTTTGCCTCTGTGTATGTCTGTGCACCATGTGTGTGATTGGTGCCCATAGAGGCCAGAAGAAGACACCTGATTCCCTGGAACTGGAGTTACTGACAGTTATGAGTCACCATATGGGTCCTAGGAATCAAACTGGGGTACTCTGGGAGAGTAGGCACTGTTTTTTGTTTTGTTTTGGTTTGGTTTTCTGAGACAGGGTTTCTCTGTGTATTATCTCTTGCTGTCCTGGTCTTGCTTTGTAGATCAGGCTGGCCTCGAACTCACAGAGATTTGCCTACATCTGCCTCCTGAGTGCTGGGATTAAAGATGTGTGCCACCTCATCCGGCTGCCACTGCTTTTAAATTTAACTGAGCCATCTCTTTGGGGGCTTTTTTTTTTTTAGGTTTTTTGAGACAGGGTTTCTCTGTGTATCCTTGACTGTCCTGAACTCACTTTGTAGATCAGGCTAGCCATAAACTCACAGCGATCCACCTGCCTCTGCCTCCGAAGTGCTAGGATTAAAGGCGGTGCACCACCACACCTGGCCCAACCACATTTCTTATGGTTTCCTTATTTTCCCCGTTCTCAAGTATTTTTTTATTCCCTCTCCTATATTGTTGCTAAGCTTCATTTTAATACTAGTATCTCTTAACACCTGTGTCACCCCTCCCCCACTAGGAATGGCATATTAATTACAGCTAAAGAGAAGAACTTTGGTGGCTAGGTAGCAGTTGCCTGGTAGTTGGTATTGAGATCCCCCTGAACTGAGTTTGAGTTCTGTAGAAAGAGTGTGGTAATTGACTAGTGATGCCTGCCAAGCGACAGGAAGGCAAGCGCTAACATGTTTGTGAAATGTTTCCCATTTCTCTACAGCGGGAGTTCACAGGAAGAACTCAGTAAGCCTACCACTAATTCAGATAGGAAAGCATTATAGATTTGAGAATTATTTGTTTCTTTTTAAGATTTATTTATTTTCTATTTTATGTGTATGAGTGCTTGCACGTATCTAGGCACACTGCTTGCTTGTATCTAAGCACACTGCTTGCATGTCTGGTATCTGAGGAGGTCAGAAGAGGTGACTGGATCCCCTGAAACTAGAGTTACAGTCTATTGTGAGATTCTTTCCAAGGTGAGAGCCAAATCTAGGCCCTCTGGGAGAGCAGCATGAGCTCCTAACCCCTGAGCCATCTCGCTGGTCTCCACTACTTTTTTGAGACAGTGTCAGAACTGCAAGCCTGGAACTTCCGGCAATCCTCCTGCTTCTTGAGTATTAGCGTTACAGATGTGTACCACCACGCCTGGCAAGTATTCCATCTTTAACTAAACCGATCTCCATCTGAAACTCACTATCCCTTCTCTTGTGATTACAGGCTCAGACACTGTGACAGCAGCAGGGTCAATGACTGTGTCATGGATAGAAATCAGGGATGTGTTCCTATCCAATGACAGAAGTTCTAGGGGTGTGTGTGTGTGTGCATGTATGTGTTTGGATGTGTATATATATATGTGTATGTATGTTTATGCATATATGTATATGTGTATGCATGTTTATGTATATATGTATTTGTATGTGTATATGCATGACTATATGTATGCATTTGTATATGTATGTATATGTGTGATATGTGTATGTGTGTGTATATGTGTGATGTGTGTATGTTTGTGTGTGTATTGTGTGTTTGGGTGTGTGCAGCCTAGGGAGTCATGCCTCAGTCACTGACCCTCTCTCTCTCTCTCTTTTTTTTTTTTTGAAACAGGATTTCTCTGTATAACAAGCCCTGCTGTCCTGGACTCACTTTGTAGAACAGACTGGCCTCAAACTCACAGATCCACCTGCCTCTATCTCCCGAGGGCTGGGATTAAAGGCATGCCCCATCACGCCCAGCAATTACAGACAGCTGTGAACTGCCATGTGGGTGCTGGGATTTGAACCCCTGTTCTTTGAAAGAGCAGCCAGTGCTCTTAACCACTGAGTCATCTCTCCAGTCCAGACCACTCTCTTTTTTGATTTTGAAACAGGGTTTCTTACTGGCCCTGGGGCTTGTTAAATAGGTTAGGCTGGGTGGCTAGCAAGCCCCAGAGATTGGACTATTTCTATCTCACTAGCATTGGAATTACAAGCACACTGCATCACACCCAGTTGTTTTTTTTTTTTTTTAATTGTGGGTTCTGGGGATCAAACTCAGATTCTTGTACTTGCAAGGCAACTGCTTTACTGATGGAGCTATCTCCCCAGTCTGATTTCTATGCTTATCACAACTTGAAAAACACAATGTTTATTTGCAAAATCTCATGCTACAAAGTGAAATAAAGAAGCATGTATACCCCTGCAATGCAATTTTGTTTTTGATATTTTGTTAACTGTTCCTATACAGTTGTTTCCTTTGTAACATTACATACTTTATTAATTTAAAGCCATTATTCTGAGAAAGGACTCACAGGCTTTGCTGACTATCAAATACATCCTTCTTACCACCTGCCACATTCTGAGTTCCTTATTGTGGTTCTGGGAGGGAGTGGGAGATGGAGGCTGAACTGTGTGGCCAATCCGTGTCCCCTGCCCTGAGAGGTGGCAGAGCCCACAGAAGGTGGAGGAGAGGCTGGGCAGCTACTTCTTGGCCCCAGATGCACCATCTTATAGGGGTGACATTGGTGACCCATGGTGATATGGGAGTGATATTAGTGGCTCATAGTGATGGAGGATTCCCTCACCTGAGCCATTTGGGGATAAGAAGCAGTTTTGACCTGAGAGGCTTCAGGCCATGCAGGCTCCTGAGCACCAAAGCCTGCACTCCAGGAGCCTGCAGCATGGGGTAGGATAGGTTGGGGAGGATGATCTGAACATCCACTTTGCCTGCACTGACCTTCCCAGCAGATTCATTCCTTCACTGTGGGCTCTTCACTCACACTTACTAGATTCCAGCAATGGCTTCCCAGTGCAGGACCTGAGCCCAACACTAGCAAAGGAAGATGCATTCAGAACTTCTCCCTCCTTCCATGTCTTCCTCCCTTCCTTTCTTTTGAGACAGGCAGACAGGGACTATGTCCAGCAGCTGGGGAATAAGAAAGGGCTCCCTGGGCCCAGTCACCTCTCTAGCATACTAAAGATCAGAGCCAGGAAGGAAAGAGGACAAAGGATCACAAGGCATTTGGTGCAGGGTGAGGGCGTTGACCTCACCCCGGAAACCATGTTTGCAGTGTAATGTGTGCTTCTCTGGGTACAGAGTCTTGCCTGCCAGTTTTGGAAGCAAGGTAGAAAGCTATGCGTGTGCGTGTGCGCGTGTGTGTGTGTTCTGCAGCCTGGGAAGTTCGAGCTCACAGTTTGGGGACAGGGAGGTGAAGACCATAACACCAGGAATGGCAAAGGCCATCAGGGAGTCTGGGATCAGCCCCTGTCCCTCATGGCAGCAGCCCCAGAGCGCTTGGGCTGTAAGGCCTACACAGCCTGTTCCTTTCTTTCCAGGCCACAGAGTGATTCCCTCCTTGCAGACAGGCTGAGTGTGTGGGGCGGGATTACTCATGCCCCAGTTGTGGTCCCTCTGCAGGCTGCTGGTGATGAGTGAGGTAATTAAGTGTAAAAGGCTGCAGCAGTGGAGGGAGGGGCAGTCACAGGCTCTTTTCAGGGGCAGGGGAGTGAGATAATGTAGGATAATAGCCTCACCAGGCCCCGCCCAGGCAGCCCCCAAAACCGTCAGGACAATCAACCTTTTCAATGAAAATGGGGGCGCTCCACAGGCTCAGATCCCATGGACAGCTGTATGGAAATGATAGTTCCTATCCTTGGTCCCCGTGCTGGCTGAGGGTTGGGGCAAATGCCTTTGGCTGGGGGAGAAGCTGGAAGGAAGCTGATGGGACCAGGAGAGTAAGTGAGTCTGGCCGAGGGGGTTCCATGTGGGGTTAGAGGATAAGTGACATGGTTGGTGGGGTACACCACAGAGTCCGACATCATGCAGATGAAAATTGCAGCTTGGTCTAGGCTGGCTGTGTGGTCTCAGCATAGTCATGGACTTGGTACCCTCCAAGCAGTCTTGACCTCCCAGTAGTGTCGGGAAAGTCAGCAAAGGGTACACAGTACATAGCACTGGGCATACAGTGGGTGCTCATAAATGCTTGAAAAACCTTATCCAGACTCAGGGAGCACCATCCATCCATTCACTCACTCACTCGCTTGTTCATTCATTCATTCATTCAGTGAATACATGTTTATTAAATGCTTTTTATGTTCTGATGGTTTTGATGCTGAAAATATAGTAGTGAATAGCAGAGCCCCTTCTCCACACTGACATTCTAAGAGGAAAGACAAACTACTAAGCTACTAATCACTGAAAGGGTAACAGAAAAGACTACACACCAACAATCCCATTTCTGAACAGTTTGTACAATAATGAACTGAATATACTAAAATCTTTCTATTGCAGCCTTGTTTTGCCTAGCAAAATATTAGGAGCAACTTAAGTATTTATTATACGGGAAATTACTAACTGAAGTTGGATTATGCAAGCAGCAGAATATTATATAGTCATTAAAAAGATAAAATAGGGCTGGAGAGATAGCTCAGAGGTTAAGAGCACTGGCTGTACTTCCAGAGGTCCTGAGTTCAATTCCCAGCAACCACATGGTGGCTCACAACCATCTATAATGAGATCTAGTTCCCTCTTCTGGTCTGAAGGCATACATGCAGGCCAAACACTGTATACATAAATAAATAAATAAATCTTAGAAAAAAAGGATAAAACAATGCGGGATAGACAGATGGCTCAGCAATTAAGAGCACTGGCTGTTCATCCTGAAAACCCAGGTTCAATTCCTAGCATTCACATGGTGACTTACAACCATCTGTAATGTGATCTGATGCCCTTTTCTGGCCTGCCTGTGTACATGAAGATGCATTATACATTACATATACATTAAGTAAATAAGTCTTTAAAATAAAAGGTAAGATAATGCTTAATGTATTGCCATAGAAGGGTCTCCATGATGTACTGACAAATGAGGGAAAGAATATAAGGGCAGGTTTTTATAAAAGAGAACAAAATAGAAACATACTCATGCCAGGCATAGGGGCATATGCCTTTGATCCTAGCACTCAGGAGGCAAAAACATGTAGATCTCTGAGAGTTCAAGGCCAGTCTGGTCTACATAGTGAGTTCCAGGACAGCCAGAGTCACATAGTGAGACCCCATCTCAAACAAAACAAAACAAAACACATAACCAAACCAAAAATTTCATATTAGCTGGTAGATAACAAGCTAGTGATGGTTAGAATGAGGATTTAGGGTGATATGGAAGCTTTATGCACTTTTCTGTAGTTTTAATTTTTATACGAAGTAAACATATTACTAAAACAAGAGTGTGTATGTGTGTGTGTGCTTATGTGGTGGTTTATGCATGTTAGTGTAGCTGTCCACAGAGACCAGAGGCAAAGAAAACCCTGGAACTCATAGGTGGCTGCAAGCTGCCCAGGCGTGGATGGTGGGAACCATTATTCCAGCCCTGTCAATATATTAATACTTCAAGAATAATTTGTTCAGCTTCCTTTTTCCTGGTTTCTTTCCCCACTGTTTGTTGGAGGTTGTGGCAGCATTTGGGACCAAGCAGAAAAGCCAATAGGATAGTTAGAGCAGGATGCCAGTTGATGGTTGTACAGGAACATCTGTGTATGAGAATAAGGAAAGCCAGAGTACTTATCCACAAAGAAGGGAATTACAAAGACAGCAGAATGCCAGGTGAGGCCGGTGTTGCAGATCAGAGCTGGAGAGTCTATGAGCTTTGACACAAGTGGACTGATATGTAAGTATTTGTGATATTCTCATCAGTATATGTAAGTATTTGTGATATTTTCATCAGTATATGTAAGTATTTGTGATATTTTCATCAGTATATGTAAGTATTTGTGATATTTTCATCAGTGGTATAAAACACTAGCTGGGCATGGTGAACACACATGGAATCTTGATACTCAGCAGGCTGAGGCAGGGGGGTTGCTTCGAGTTTGGAGTCAGACGGGGCTCTATAATGAGACCCTATCTAAAAATTAGAGCAGGTCGTGGAAGATAGCTAAGTCAGGGAAGTGGTTGCCATGCTGGCATGAGAACTTGAGTTAGATTCCTAGGAACCATGCGTGTATGCTAGAGTCCCTAGGAACCATGCGTGT
>CAJQZJ010001061.1:2290720-2327669 GCA_907164525.1 Lophiomys imhausi
TGTGTGCACGCGTGTGTGTGTATGTGAGTGTGTGTGTATGTATGTGAATGTGTGTGTATGTGAGTGTGTGTGTATGTGTGTGCGTGCGCATGTGTGCATGTGTGTGTGCGTGTGTGTATGTGTGTGTGTGCACGTGTGTGTATGTGAGTGTGTGTGTATGTATGTGAATGTGTGTGTATGTGAGTGTGTGTATGTATGTGAGTGTGTGTGTGTGTATGTGAGTGTGTGTGTGTATGTATGTGAGTGTGTGTGTGTATGTATGTATGTATGTGAGTGTGTGTGCGTGTTTAGCTACCTGCAGACCCCAGAGGTATTGAATGTCTCTGGAGCTGGAGTAACAGGTAGTTGTGAGTCATCTTACATGGGTGTTGGGAACTGAACTCAGGGCCACAGCAAGAGCAGTACTCACCCTTACCTGCTGAGCCAGGTCTCCAGCCCCAAATTATGTATTTCAAAGCCCACCCCATGCCGCTTCCATGCAGCAATTGTGCTGGAAGGATGCTGACTTCACATGGGAAGAGCAAGGCTGAGACCAATCTGATCAAGTGATCAAAGATTCTGTCACTGAGGACTGGATAGACAGCTCCACAGTCAAGAGCTTTTGCTTTTGCATAATAGCACCTGGGTTCGGTTCCCAGCACCCACATAGTGGCTCATAGCCAACCATAAGTCCAGTTCCAGGGGGTCCAATACTTTCTTCTGACCTCTTTGGGCACCAGGCACACACATAGTACGTATACATACACGCGGGGACAAAACATTTATACACATAAAATAAAATAGATGTATGTAAAAGTGAATCTTAGGTGGCAGTTTCCTGCCAGGAAGTGCAGAGGAGAGCCCAGAGCCATCCTGCAGTGTCTGGCTTCAGAAGCCAAGCCTACGTCTAACTTCAGGGAGTAGGGGCACACACCAGGCCCCAGCCAACGGGCCTTCTACAGGATAAGAGGCCTTGAATGTCACAACCATGAAAGACAGCAAAACTGAGAGATCCATCCAAGAGTCAAGGGGACCTAAGAGAAGACCTAAGAAAAGTACCCAGTGCCCAGGACATTCCGGATTCACCTTTAACACCATCAAGGGCTTCGTTACTGGAATAACTGGCCACATTTGGCTGGGCTCTGAAGATCACATTGAGGTGTAGCAATGTCAATTTCCTGATTTTTGATGACTTTATGGTTATACAAGAGAGTGTCCTTGGTTGGAGAAAACACACAGCATGGTTAGTGTTCCTGGGTTGGACAGAACCAGATCAGCAGCTTGTTCTCAAGTGCCAGGAGGGATCCTTCTGCCGGATGATGAAGCAAATGTGCTTAAGTGTCAGTACCGGGAAGTTCTGGGTGATGGGTACCATATGTGAGGATTCTTTGTCCAATGCTGGCAAGTCTCCCCATGCTTAACACTATTCCAGAATCCAAGTTACCCCAACAAAACTGAAGCCACTTAACTACTGAGAAGCCATAAAGAGAAGCATGGATGGGGACAGAAAACAAAAGGGTGATGGTATTTTAGAGGACATAGTTAGGGGCAGGACTCTGAAAACCAGTATTCCAACAGAGACTTGGGTGAAGGGAGAGGTAGCCTTGGAGGCAGAGACTTCCAGGTCTAAGGACCAACCTGAGCAAAGGGCTCAAATGAGGTCAGGTAGATGCCTACTTCTTGATTTCTCACTGGCTCTTAGAGACCACAAGACTCTGTGTGACTTGTCAGCAGCCCCTTGCAAAGATATGGGGAATTCTTCCTTTAACCTCATTTTCTTTGAAAGCACTCATGAGATGGGGCTGGGACACTCACATGACCTCCATTGCTTAGGGTCACCTATGCCAGAGAACATGGGGGTTAATTTAACCCCATCACCTTTGCAGTGCCGAGGGCTTGGCAAGACTCACTGATGGGTTGTGGGACTAGAGATCTTGGGTGGCATCTCAGAGTCTGCCTGCCACAGGGCTTGAGAAGTAAGAAAGCCAGCCTGGTGAGAAGGAGTGAGGGCAGGTGGGAACAAAGAGAGCAGCGAGCAAAGGACTGTAACTGGAGAGGCACCATGTAGCCCAGTGGGTGGCAGGCTTTGCAAGTGACCTTATGCCATTTTGGTTCCCAAGAAAAGGAGAAACAAGACCATTCTTCTATGGATTCTCTGTGCATGGTGTGTGTGTGTGTGTGTGTGTGTGTGTGTGTGTGTGTGTGTGTGTGTGTGCGCACGCTTTTTCAGACAAGTCCCTGAAGCTGGAGATTACAATTTCAGCTAGAATGACCAACCATGGAGGCCCCAGGAGCCACCTGTATCCCTCCCTCCCCTAGTATTGGAGTAGCCTGGATTTTATGTGGGGATGGAGAATCTGAACACAGGTCTTCATGCTCATACATCTGGCAGTTTATCCGCTGAACCATCTTCCCAGTTCTCAGTGTGAGCTCTGGTATAGCCCTGGTAGAGTAGGGGCCACTGAATGTGAGAAATGGATGGGTTTGCCCCATGCATTTGGTCTGGTACATGCAATGTCAGGAAACTGGAAAATCCTCAGGAGTCATGAAGCTTTCTAACCCTTGTTCCAAAGCAAAAGGTGGCCAGAAAAACATCTGAGAGCCTTTCAAAGCTGGTCTTATATTTGCATGTGCATTATTGAAGGATAGGGTAGTTGTATTTGGGTCATGCTATTAGAGCCACATCTCTTCCATGGCTTTATGGATTGTGGGGTTTTTTGTTTGGTCGTTGGCGTTTGTTGGTTTTGTTGAAATAGGGTCTTACAGTATCGACCTGACTGGCCTGAAACTTACTATGTCAACCAGGCTGGTCTCGAACTCACAGAGATCTGCCTGCCTCTGCCTCCCAAGTGCTGGGATTATAAAGGTGCACCACCATTCCTGGCCTCTTCCATGGTTTGGTTGTGGTGTTTCTATATTTTCCATAGTACAATCCACAGTACTGGATGATGCGGGCCCCTTGTTCCCACCAGGCTCCCACCTCCAGGACCGGTGGCCAATGCTCCGAAGTGTCAGGTGCACACCCAGGGAGGGTGCAGAGATGTCCTCTGCTCCTCCTGCAGCACTCTGCTAGCTGCCTGTTGGCTTTGTGACTTGGTGTTGTGTTTTAGAGACACCTTTTGTTGCTGACGTGGAGGTGCCTGCTCTTTCCTACAATGGAGCAGTTTGTTCTGTGGATGAACACTGTCACTCCTTTCCTAACACCCTGAGTAGGTTTGGTCTCTCCCTGGTCCCCCTCCCTCCACACAGATGTCCTCCTGGATGCCAGGCTCCGGTCGTAGACTCCAGCTTGCCCACTAGTCACCCAACAGGACCATATTATGCCACCTAGAGGTGAAGGAGAGTTAAAGCCCTGTTGGTTAACGTTGCCTGAAAGCAGAATTTGGTGCTGAGTGAAGAGGAATTGATGAGGGACGGAGGCAGGGGCCATGGTCCTTACATAAGCCCGTCAGTGTACATGGCTGAACTTTTCCCTGTAGTGTCTCCAGAGATGGTCTGTCTGATCACAGAATAACTGAAGAACAATGCCAGATTGTTCTCCAAAGTGACAGTACAAACACCCCCAACCCCTTCGTCAAGGAGTCTTCTTGTTCTAGCATGATGGATCACATTTAGATTCATCCAGCAGTCTAAGGGCTGTCAATGAGATGAGCAGATACGAGCTTTAAATTTGAATTTTTCCTAATTAGTCAGAGGTTTGGCACCTTTATAATTGTTATTGGCTGCTCATGATTTCTATTCTGTGTGTTAAATCTTCAGATGGCTTTTCTTTTTGATTACCCTTGACTTATTGATTTGTAGGAGTTCTTTATATATTTTAGGTGATGTCAGTCAAATATCTCTAAGCTTGTGACTTGCTTTTCCCTTCCCTTCCCTTCCCCTCATTTCCTTCTTTCCACCCTCTCCTCTTTCTCCTCCTCATCCTCATTCTTCCTCCCTCGCCCATTTATTTTTTTTGAAGCAGGGTCTCATTGTGTAGCCCATTCTATAATGCAGATCTTTTAAAAAGGGACCACAGGGCTGGGGAGATGGCTCAGTGAAGACATGAGAACAGATCCCAGATGCAGTAGTACCCATTTCTATTTTCAGGGCTCTTATGGCGAGGGCAAGGAAGAATCCCCAAGCTCATAGGCCAGCAATCCTCACATAGTAGGCAGTGTGCAGGAGACGCTGTTTCAAACAAGACTTAAGGAGAGGACCTTAGTGTTTACAGGTTGTTCTGCAGGTTGTCTTCTGCTCTCCACACACGTGAACATATACAAACATGGATATATATATACATATATATCATAGGTTTTGAATTATGTACATATACTATCCTCACATAATCAGCAGTGTGCAAGAGAACCTATCTCAAACAATATTTAAGGTGAGGACCAATACTAGAGTTGTCCTCTGCCCTCCACACATATGAACACACACACATGGATATATATATATATAAACACTTTTTGAATTATGTATATATGCATGTGTGGAATGAGGCATGGTATATGCACATGAGTGTAGGTCAAGTTGTGGTGTGTGCGCATGAGTTTGGGAGGGGTGTGGTATATACCCATGAGTACAGGTGCCTAAGGAGAACAGAGGCCTTGGATTCCCCTGGAGTTGGAGTTACAGATGATTGTGAATTATGAACCTAATTCAGGACCTGTGGAAGAGCAGTACCTGTATGTGTTCTTAATCACTGAGCCATCTTTCTAGTTCCTGTTATAAAATATTGGTTTCTATTCTATGTGTATACTCGTTTGTGTGTGTGTGTGTGTGTGTGTGTGTGTGTGTGTGTGTACACCATGGTGTTCATAAAGTTCAGAAGACAAATTTTGGGAATTGGTTCTCTCCTTTTTTTCTGAGTTCTGTATAGAATTCAGATTGTCAAGTTTGTGCCCGGAGAGAGTATCTGCTGAACCGTCCGTCACCTGGCCCAGTGCATCTGGTTTCCTGGTGACTTTTTCATTCACCAATCTAACATGGAGTTTTCCTGTGTTCATAGCATCACTGGTTCACAGTTGCACAGCTGCCCAAAGAATCTTCACTCACCCAATGCCCTGTGGATGAATAGTCCAGCCACTTTCAACTTTTCACCTTGGTCAACAGTGGCTGTGGCCCCCAAAGTCTTAGGTGTGAAACTGAATTTTGGTGGCGGTTGTGATTTGAGACAGGGTCATGCTCTGTGGCACAGTGTGGCCTGGATGCATCCTCTCTTCTCTTGGTCCCTCAGGAGCTGGGATTATAGGCCTGCCCCACCATACCTAGCACCAAGGTTTGAGGTTCCCTGTATACTCTATTGCCTTTGCCAGGGGTTCCCTTTCTGATTTCTTTCCAGGAAGCTGCATGCTACTGCATTCAAGTGCTTTTCCTCAAGAGTCTGGAGCCAGCAATGGAGAGTCCTAGCAGGCTGGCTGCTGTTCAAATGGAGACAGCCACTCCAGTCACCCTGATCACTTGAGAAACAAAGATATTCCTACCACAGCATCCTTATTCCCCTCCCCTGAGAAGACCCTTTATTAGATAGTATTGAGGAAAAAACAGCTGGGGGTACCGGTCAGGCCTACTTGTCTGGGGAATCTCCATTAATTAATTAGATTCTGGCCCTAAGTGGATCTTTTGAGGAGTGTAGAAATGTCGTCTCTCAAAACCACTGCCCCTTACAAAGATTTGCCAGTGAAATAAGGCATTTAAAAGTCCCCAGAGAATTCTCTTCTTCTTCTTCTTTTTAAAGCCTTGTTTTTGTTTTATTTTTTTTAATAATTTTAAAGTGTGAGCATGTGTGCACATGTAGGTATTTAGGACAGAAGCATTGAAATCCCTGGAGCTGGGCTTGAGTCAGTTGTGAGCTGTCTGATATGAGACTGGGAGTCAGACTCAGGTCCTCTGCAAGAACAATATCCATTCTCTACTTCTGAGCCACCTCTCCAACCCCAGGAATTCTCTTCTTAGAATCCTAAGCCCTTAGCTCAGGATCCCCTTTTTGCGAGGGCACCAAGTTCCCTGGTACTTAAGAAATTCTTTCAGCAGATACAATATAACCCTTTCATAAACAGAAGATTTTATTTAAGGTAAGAGTAGACAATTTTCTGCTAAAACGAATTACTCTTAATTTTTAGAAATCACAGATAATTTGAAAAATGTAAAGTAGTTGAGAGAAACACAGGCTGTAGATGGGCGAAGGAGGACTGACTAAGCCCAAATTGGAGAAACACCAGCTCTGTGGAAAACCTATCGTCGAAGACCTGAACTGTGCCCTGGCAGGCTTAGGGAAGACCAGGTCCTTAGGTTTCTGTCCTTGGGTGAGGAGGAAGGATCCCCAGAGGGAGGTATCCAAAGGAACACATAAAGCTTAGAGTCCTGTGTGGCTGAGAATGACTTTGAACTTCTGACCCCATCTGCACTTGCTGAGTGTTACAGGTATGCACTCTACCCCATGTGCTTTATGTGTTGCTGGGGTGTGAACCCAGGGCCTTGTGTGTGCTAGGCAAGCTTTCTACCAAGAGTGATGTCTCCAGTACCTCAGTATTGAAGCTGAGTTTAGGGATTAATGTTCCTGTTACTATATCCCCTGCCACAGCATCTCTGTGATGTGACAGGTGGTAAGCGATCACTCCATCAGTTTATCGAAGGAAACTGAGGCAAAAGAGTATCAAAAGGCCCAGTGACGGATAAAGAGAGTCCCAGCTCTTCCATAATGACAATAACAACAATCATTAGCATTTAATAAGCACTTACTTCACTCTGGCTCTGTGATGGGCAACTCTGGCTATTGCAAGCACCGAGCACTTTGCATATGCTCCCTCAACCCCATAGCACAGGGTATGCCAGGGTCCCAGAAAGGATCAAAGTCAGGGCATCTTGACTCACAGAATCTGCCCTTACAAGTTCTTGTTCCAGAGAGATGAGAACCAGAGAAGAACCACAGGAATACGTAAATAAATGAGCTACTTTTACAAAAGATACACCATGCAGAGGAATGGAAAGACCTACAGGGCAATGTGAGATAGGCTCTGCAGGTATGGAGAGACCATTTGCTAAAGCCATCTTAGGCAGTACCTTTAAAGAAGAGCCCAGGCTCAGATGGATTTCAACCTGAGCTGTAGAATGCAAGAATCCTGCTCTTGACCCAAACCTAGCCCTTGTGGATTATGCAGTGTTTGCTGCAGCCTTGTGGAGCAGGGCCCAGGAATGGAAGGAAGGACACTCAATAATCCGAGCCAGAAGAGGTGTAACTTGTGGTGTCGCGTTGCCCACTTCTTGGGTCCTGACTTGATCTACTGTAGAGCTGTACAACAACAAGGTCTGTACGTGGTTTCTCTGTCCCAAGGGAAATGACATCCCAAAGATGATTGGCCCTGCCAAAGGTCTGGGCATCAACCAAAGCACAAATTGGGCTGGGCTTAGTGGCACCCTGGGCTTGAGGGTCATCCTATTCCCACTGTGGGCTGCCATTGCACCAGGAAGAAAATGTGACCTGCTTCTAACTCCTGGAGGAATGGAATGGGCTACTGGCAGCTGAGCATCCAGCACCATGGAGGATGGAGTCAGAGACTCCACTTTTGTCACCTGGCCTTGTTCCCCTAGCTTATGCCTGGATCCTACACTCCCTACTGCTGCCTCCCTTGTAGGCTTCCCTCCTCCTTAGCTACAGCAAGGGGACCTTGTAGAACCATACCAGTCTTATGGGGCTGGGAAGCTGCTTGCAGGAGGGGGATGGGGTGGAGGGGTGTGTTCCAGAAGCCTCTTATCTCCTCAGGTCCAGTGTGAGCACTGTCCTGGCCTAGTAGAGATGGTATAGACAGGGGACCTCAGTGAATTTGCATTTAGATTACAGGCTTCTGTTTCTAGAGCCTGGGGGGAGGAGGTGGCCACCATGGTCAGCTGAGATGCAGGAAGGGAGGGGCCAGTAGTCCTGTCTTGCCAGGGCCACAGGAAGTAGCCTCTGGCCCAGGCCTGGCTGGCTGAGGGAACGGTGGCACAGAAGGCTCTCTGGGCACATAGCCGGCCCCGACAGCCTGTCTGTCCACTGTCCCAGCCACTCGCCAACATCAGCTGGGAGTTGGCTCTGCCCCATGGGCCTGGGAGCAGTGTCAGAGTACCGTGCCAGCAAGGGGCTGGACCAGGCAGATGCACCCCTCACTGACTCTGTGTGACCGTGTGTCATCTAGCTGCACGCACCTCTCAGATTCTAAAGTCGTCTCATCCATGAAAACTGAGGCTCAGAGGGGCCCCCATAAAGCTTCTCCAAGGATCCTCAAAGTATAAACCTACTCCAAGAGACATCGTTGGTGCTTGTGGTACTCAGGAAGTGGAGGACTGATTTGTGGAGAGACAACGGTTGGGTCGCTCGGAGCTCTGTGGCAGCTGGGAACCTACATTCATTTAAGGCCAGGCAGAGGGTCAGAGCAGGTCTCCTTCCCTTGGGAGAAGTAGCTGCCATTTGTAAGAAGGAATAGAAGGAAGAGAAGGAAGAAAAAAGTAGGATAAATTAGATGAGAGGAAGAAAGAATAAGGGAAGAAAGGAAAGGGGAGTGGATGGAGGGAAGGGGAGATATAGGACAGGTGTGGAGGTGGGTACTGGGCAGAGGAGTCCTTGCCTTCAAGTGCTGGCTGAAGTATGACATGGTGCCACCTCCTGATCTCCCTGTGACTGGGGCTTCCTGATTTCCAGAGCAGGCTGAGCCCCACTCCTCCATGTGAGACAGTGATGGCCTGTCTGGGACCTGTTAGGATCTAGGGCTCTTTGCTGCCTCCAGGAAGGCCCCTGGCCTGCTTTCTGGGTTCACCATACCTCCTCCCTTCCTTGTCCCTCCAGACGGAGGTCTTGGCCCTGTTCCCCTGGCCTGTGGCTGGGATTGCAGCTGACAGGCCTCCTGGTCCTGGCTCCCAGTCCAGCAGAACAAGCCCTCCTTGTCTGTCACCAAACAGTCAGGACAGCCTGTTCCACCTGGCAGGCTGGACTATTGCCCAACTTGGTCTCTGACCACCCACCATGTAGGTTCAGAGAGTGGACATGACTCTGCTTTGCTGTGTGGCCTTGGGAAAGACCCTTTGCCTCTCTGAACCTCTGACTCCTCACCTTAAAATCGGCATGTTGATAGGCTCTGCCTCTTGGATTGCTCTCTGGGATCCTGTATCGAAAGTGATTGGCACAGTGCCTAGTTGACATCAAGGCATATTAGCTGTATGTGTTTGGCTCTATATTCCAGTGCCTATCCTGGATTCATGAGGATGTCAACTTCAAGAGCCTATCCCATGCTTTCTCCAAGAGCCCTTTTGTGCCTAGTGTTACCCATTGTAATTGTTTGAACACAAGTCTGAGCCTTGTGCTAATGCACTGTGCTTCAAGGACTTCTGTAGTTTGTGTGCATATAATAGGGAAACACTATTGGATCCATTTTAAAACATGATAGGCTGGGAAGCATGCTGCTCACCTGTGGTCCCAGTTGCATGGGAGGCTGGGGCTGGAGGATTGTTTGAGCTTAGGTGTTTGAGGCCAGCCTGGGTGACACAATCACACACACACACACACAGGCACACACAAATGCCAATTTTCTCAGTATTCCTCACCTCAAAGAGTAGAATGGTTTTTGTCCCCTTATAGAATTTCTCCCATTAATGAAATGGGGGCAAGAGTGACACTGTGACTTCTGAGGCTATGTCAAAACTGACCATGATGCTTCTGTGTGGATCTCAGAGGACACTGAGTCATGAACTCAAGCTACAACATGTAGGACCCAACCGGAAGCCATATGCAGGGTTCTGGCCAAAGGCCTGACCTGATCAGGTGTTAGCCGATAGAGATGGCAGAAAGACAATTCTAGATCATTTTGATCCCTAACCACCAGCCCTTCAAGGCTGAGGCCCAGATGTTTTGGGGTAGAAGGAAGCAGTCCCAGTGTGCTGTGTGTGATCTTTTGATCAATGAGGATCCAGGAGCATGGGAAGACGGTTCACAGCCATGTGTGGAGCTGCTTGTTACACAGTAGTACATAGCTCTGTCCTGGCTCCTTGAAGCTGCACCAGGGCCCCAGGAAACAAAGGTTATAGTCATATCCATTTTGTAGACCAGGAAAGGAAGATCCAGAGTGTTTTGGCAATTTGTCTGAGGTCACAGAACTATGAGAGGGAAGCTGGGACTTGTGGGCCAGGGAAGTGATTGGGTGTCATACTGAGGACTTTGGAGGTCTGGAATGACAGGGTGGTTGAGTTGATGAGTCTGAGAGAGGGTAGTAAGCTTGCTTGGGTACAGCTGGGAGGACAAGTGTGCTAGCTAGTGTTCTGTCACTGGCTGGAGACATGGCTCAGCTGGTAAAGTGTGCTTTACAAACATGAAGGCCTGAATTCAGGTCCCCAGCACCCATTGCAAAAGCCAGATACAGTAGCATGTGTCTGTTATCCCAGTGCTCCTAGAGCTTGAGATGGGAGGCAGAAACAAGAGAATGGATGCTCACAAGCAGGCTAACCCTGCAGCATGGGACAACAGAGAGACTGCCTCAAACAAGGTAGAAGGTGCGGACCAGTAACCAAGGCTGTCCTCTGGCCTGTACATGCATGCCATAGGATGCACATGCTCACACTCACACACAAGCACACATATATGCACATAAACACACATACATGCATGCATATCATACATAACACACACATCAACTTAAGAGAGGGAGGATTCAGCCGGGCAGTGGTGGCGCACGCCTTTAATCCCAGCACTTGGGAGGCAGAGGCAGGCGGATCTTTGAGAGTTCGAGGCCAGCCTGGTCTACAAATTGAGTCCAGGACAGCCAGGGCTACACAGAGAAACCCTGTCTCGAAAAACCAAAAAAAAAAAGAGAGGGAGGATTCATTTGGGCTCACCGTTTCAGAGGGAGGCTTCAGCCCATACTGACTGTCGAGTCTGGGTCTATTCATGGTGAGGCAGAGCATTGATCTAGAGAGCTTGTGAGGAGGCAAAGCAGCTTTCCTTATGGTGCCTAGGCAGGAGGCAGACACACAAATCTTCAGGGCTCATCTGTAGTGACATAGCTCCTCTCACTCAGTCCCGCCTTCTTGTTCCTATCACCTCCCAATTATGCATTCAAATGAGTCCATCCATCGATTAAGAGGTCAGAGCCCTCATGACACAACCCTATCCCCAAAGCCTTTACTTTGGGCCTCCTGGAGACATTTCAGATCCAAACCAGTGGGTGAGAATGGATTGGCAGTGGCCAGGGTCTATGAACAGCATCACCCTGCCTTTGTTCCCCATCTTTTCTTCTAGGACAGTTTGGGCTAGGCAGAGATTCTAGCCAATTCTAACTTAGGTTGTGCCCTCAGATAGCTAGAGCTGGGCAGTCAGGGCCAGGAGCCTCATAACCAGTGTGGATAGGAAGTGAAGACCCAGGAGTACCTCGCTTCAACACCTCTAGGTGGCTCACAGAGTCCTGGTGGTATCTGTGCCAGTGCATACGTTTAGCTCAGTGTTGGCTGGGAGGGGCAGAAAGCCTGTATGGGGCAGGATTGAGTATAGAGTGTGGGAGGAACGGAAGGCCCAGGTGGCTGGAACAGGGTAGGGGACAGCTCAAAGGGTGAGATTGCAAAAGGGAGGGGCCGGAAAGCCCTGAATAGAGAGAAGGAATGGCAAACCCCCACTGGGCATCCCTCAGGGGGCCCAGTCATTTCTGCATCTGGGGGTTTCCCAGCCAGACTCCCAAGGGTTGGGGACAGAGCACCTGCTGGCCTGGCATCACTTCCCTCTGTAGACATAAAACTCCCCATCCCCCTTCACTGAGACCCTCTCAGGGTGCCCCCACCTGCATCCCAGCCTGGCCTTCATGCTGGCTGGCTCTGGCAGGCACGCCTGGCACTCTGGCAGTCCTAGTTTAAGACTCAGGCTGCCTCTCTTCAGGGTCTGCTCCTGAATTTTATCAGCCAGGAAGGGGAGGGCTGAGGAGGACACAGGCCCCTATAGCTACCAGTGAAGAAGACCCCTCTCTGTCTAGGCTCTAGAGGTCTTTGAAATGCCAGAAGGTCCTTTCTCTAGACATCCTTGAGTGGAGGATGTGAGTAACAGGGGGCACATCAAAAGCCTGAGCCTTGGGCAGGAAGCAAGGAAGTGAGGCTTCTTAGCTACTAGGCTTTGGAATTCTACATAGAAAGAGAGATCGAGAGATGTACCTCAATTTGTCGAGTGCTACCCCTAGCATTCTCCAGGCTCTGGGTTCAATCCCTAGCACTTCAGAAATAGGACATAGTGCTGCACATCTGTGGTTTTAGCGCTTAGGAGGTGAAGGCAAAAAAACCAACACAAAACAAAACAAAAAAACAAGAAGTTCAAGGCCACCCTTGGCTACATAGGAAATTTTGTGCCAGCCTGGGCCTCATCCTTAAAAAGAAGAAAAATAGCCAGGCAGTGATGGCGCATGCCTTTAATCTCAGCATGAGGCAGAGACAGGTGAATCTCTGTGAACTCAAGGCCAGCCTGATCTATAGCCAAGGCTACACAGAGAAACCTTGTCCCGAAAAACAAAAACAAAGAGAGACAGTCAGAGAGAGAGAGACAGAGAGACAGAGACAGAGAGAGAACTATCCTCTCTCCTTCATGGTCCTTTTTTTCTTATCTGTGTAATGAGAGAACAGGTCTGGAGTATGGACCCCGATTGTCACTGTTGGAGTCTGTAGAGAACACTGTGAAGGAAATGCTTGGTGGACAAAATTGAATCTGTTTGTTTGCAAACTTTTTGGTCTTTGTTTTTAACAGAGAAGGTCTGTATTACTTAAGAGAAATTTTACTCAGAACCCCAGCTGTTCTCAGGAGATTGGGGGTGGAGGCAACTGTCCCACCTGCTCCCCCATCTCTGTGTCTACAACCCTCAAGAGAGCTACTGGAGCACAATTTGAAAATCCTTGCTCAGTTTGTCTCCTCCAGCTCACAGTCAGGGAAACAGAGACACAGAGATGCTGGGGAGTGGACCACAGTGAGTGTGCTGACCCAACTTAGGAGCCTGCGCTTCTCTGTGCAATGCAAGGGGCAGAAATGGGAAAAAAACTAAGACTGGAAACCTCTTAAGGAACTGGGTGCATTGTGGCAGCAAGTCATCAACATGCAAATGAGATGCAAATCGATGCAAAACAGCATGTTTTATGCTAATTTGCAGAGTCAAGAGCGACGACATTTTTGGTAATAGGGCAGCAGTCCTGGTCCCTGGGCATTGCCGAACACGCGTCACTTTTTTCTTTTTTTCTTTTCATTACTATGACCAGGCCCACAAATCTTGGTTTGACTGTAACCCACCCCTTCTCTCCTGAAAGACTGGCTCTTGTCACCCTCAAAGGCCTCCCTGACTAGTCTCTTCTTGCCTTGCCTGGGCTCAGGGTCAGGCTTGGGCATCTGGTCAGAGAACCAGGGCTCAGGAGCCACCAATCTGAGTTGAAGGTGAGCTGCCTGGTGTAGGAGCCGATTCTGAAGGAGGGCTCTGTGTACCCAGGGTTACTTACATTTCCTGGCCATTGTCTGGTTACCCTGCCAAGCCCTGGAAGGAAGATTTGCTTTGCTGGTCAGGGCCCCCAGTACCTGGGCCTCAGGTTCTGGACCTATGTGAACTTGCACTTGGGGAGCCAATGTCCTTGGTGACCAGCCTGTGGTCTGGGAACCTTTTGCTCCAACCCAAAGCTTGGCTCTACTCTTTTCAGAGAAAACAGTATCAAAACTAACATGAACCCAGTCCCTCCGGAACCCTGGTTCTCCTGCTTGGTTCTCTGTTCTTGCTCTAAGATGGGGTTGCTCCCATTGTCCCCGCTGTGTGGAGGGTGTGTGTGTGTGTGTGTGTGTGTGTGTGTGTGTGTGTGTAATCATTTGTGCAATTTCTTCTCTGGGGCAGAGCTGCTGTCACAGGCTCCCAGGGCCTCTTCCTAGGCCCACGGAACAGCTTCCAGGCTTACCTGGGTCCTGCACTGATGAATAAACCCGTGCTGGACCAAGCACCTGACCCTCTCCCGGACCTCTGACTAGCTGTGCCCTCCTTCCGGATTCCCAGAAGAATAGAGGATGATTTCCCCTTGCTTGCTTGCAAACTTTCCCCGAAGGAGGCCAGACAAAGGCAGTCCTACTACTCATTCTTTGTTTTGTGGCCGATTAGCTGAGATTAGAACTGTGTGACCCCCCCTCCCCCCGAAAAGATTTAGACAAAAAGATAAACATTTCCCCTCCAGCTGACTGCTGGGGGCCACCTCCCTGGATTACAAGGCAAGCCCATATCTGAATCCCCACCTGTAACGGTGCTTTCCACAGTAAGGGCTTAAGGCAAACCGCCCTGCGAACGATCCGACCAGAGAGGACCTGCGGTCTACCTTTCCCTCTGCAATAGCTTGAATTTTATCGGCGTCCCGGCTGTGGTGTGGATTTCCTCTTTGCCAGCTGCCACCTAAGGCTCTGGATCAGATAAGAGCTCCGTGACCTTGGAGCCCTCTCCAGGCATCTGGGTGCCTGTGGTCCTTTACGAAGCGCACGCTCTAGGCCCTCCCTCCATACTTGGTCAAGAAAAGGAACCAAGCCAGAGAAACGCAGGGTCACTGGAGAAGGGGTCTGGGGGCCAGGAACGCGCAGCAGAACTCCACCTTTGTGCGTCTGGGAGGTGTGAGCTCGCGCTCAGCGAGAACTAGAGCGCAGTCTGCGGACGCGCTGCAGGCGGCAGCGGGAGGTAGATCGCAGGTTTGCAGACCCTGACCTCATCGCTGCGGGGAATCCCAGGTCCCCACAGCCGGCTTCGGGATGGCACGCCGGGCACCCTCCTCATTGCCCCCTCCCGACGCCCGCCTTTGATTGCGGCGAGCTGCGCGTCGCGGAGCAAATTAACTTTTTGCACACTTCATTATGCGCCTGCCCGCGTCCCTCGGGGGCTCCGGCCCGCCCCCCGCCCACGCCGACAACTTGATTGGGCAATTAATCTTCGCGGCCCGCGGTCCCCGCCAGCCCCCTCCAGCCCCCGCCGGCCCGGGCCTTTGTGCAGCGAGCACGGGCCGCGGGCCCGGCCGGCCGCCCGGTCTGCTCGCACTGATAAGGCGCCCGCCCGCGCCGCCGCCTTTGTCATGCGCGGAGCCCGGCCGCGCCGTCTCGCACCCCATCAGCGCGCCCCCCGCCCCTTGGGCTCCGTCCATCTGTCGGAGCCGCGCGATGCCCCCCGCCGCCGGGCTGGGGGAGGGGTCCCGTGGGCGGGCAGGGAGCCAGCACCCCTCCACCCGACGCCCCATGTGTCAGAAGCGTGTCCTCCCCCCAAGGTCGCACACGCGCGCGCACACACGTTGGGGCCGCCCAATTAAGCAGCGTGGTAATGATAAGTGGGAGGGTGCCGCCGTTTGCGCAGCTGGGGTGGGGGGAATCCCAGCAGGGGCCAAGAACCGAGAGAAACTGCCCCCCTTTTTGCACCCCAGGTGTGGCGCCTGGTTAGTGGCTCCAGTAGCTGGGGCTGAAGAGGGAGGGAGAGAGAAAAAGGGAGGGTCTCTGGGAATTTGCCTTACACTTCTGTCTCTTTGTGAGTTTCTTGGGGCTCTGCCAGAACTTGACACCCCTCCATCACGTCCACACTCCTAAGAAAGGCAACTGTGTGATCCAGGTGATGCGAGGAAGCAGCGTCCTCTACTGAAGGCAAATTCTAAACTATTTCAGGGACTAGTAACAAGGTCACTCTGCCTGGGGCAGTGGTAGCCATGGGATCAGGCATGTTGACACAGTGCTCTGGGGAGACTGCAAATGCTCCTGTTCCTGGAGTCGTCACAGGTTTCCAGAGGGCTGGTGGAACTTCTTTTTTACTTGTGTTGGTTGGGTACAGGGGAGTGCTTGACTCAAAGCTGCCTGTCAGTTTGCTTCAGGGTGGACTCCATCTTCCACTAATCTGGGGGTGGTGTGACTAGATGTGTGTTGCCTCGCGTACAAAACCAGGAAAAATGTCGTTCCAGAACAAAATGGATTGGGTAGCGTTTTTTGCCGTGGAGTCTACAGAACTGCCACTGGGTGATAGGGACCTCCATAGGCAAAGTGGACGCCGTGGGCTTCCCGCAGATTCTAGGACACAAAGTAAATCAGCATGTGAGATGCAAGATGTGTGCTCCCGAGTGACCATGCAAGTTGTAGACAAAGAGGAGTGATGGCTGGAAGCCACCATCATGCTCACTAGTGTTCCACTGTCAGGACAGTGAAGGTGACACTCCTGGGTCTGGTGACCAAAGGCCACTCTGACCCCTGCGTAGCTTCCTTGTTTCCTCGCTCTTCCCCTAGGCCTGAGCTGCCAGCCAGCCCGCCAGTTCTGTTGCCAGAGGGCTGGGTCGCTGGAATGATGGGCAGGCCTCTCCCCCGGGTCCCCGAGGAGGTGGTAGAGAGAATGGTCCTCTGTGATAATGACAGCCTCCAGCCTTGCATGACCACGGATGCCTCATAAGCCTATAGTCCAGAAGGGGCCCAGTGAACAGAAGCTGAATTAAAATGGAAAAATACAGCCTCCTTCCCTCTTCTCCCCTCCCCTACTACAACCCTCATTCACCGCTCATGTAAAGTCTCAGTCCTTCAGTGTTGCTCAACTGGGTCTGCTGAGTGGACACTTCCTTACTGTTACTAAAGTTAGGGGCACTCCGTCTGGACATAGTGGCACACACTTTTAATCCCAGCACTTGGTGGGGGGGGGGGGCAGAGACTTGCAGATCTCTGTGAGTTCAAGGTCAAACTGGTCTACATACTGAGTTCTAGGATAGCCAGAGCTATATACTGAGCTCCTGTCTTGAAAACAAACAAACAAACAAAAAAATTAGGGAGACCTGGGGTGAACAGATGGGGTGCAAGAAAGTACCATTTCGCTCTTCCTCCCCAACCCTACCTAGTACACATGAGGCTTAGACTCCTTATCAGCTTTGTCCCAGCCCTGACAGTTTGTCTCCAAACAGTCCCTAATCCCAACATTATAGGCTCCGGCTTTCTAGACTCTTAACATCCTATGTATCTTCTCCAGACATTCTGGAGTATAATGACTTTGGCCTGTGTGTTCTAGCATCTGGAGGCTACAGTATGAGTGTAGGTGGGAATTCCCTCATTCAAATAGCAAGGAGAAAGACAGGATCACATGACATTAGTCTGAATAGCAGCAATGAATAGTATTTAACAATGTTTCTACTCAATTATTTGGTTTTTTTTGGAAGAACACTTTAAAAAAAATTTATTTTAAATTGAGTGCATATGTGAGTGGTTATGTGCATGTGAATAAACTGTTCTTGGAGGCCAGAAGAGGGCGTCAGGTCCCCTGGAGCTGCAGTTGGAGGTGGCTGTGTGGCCGTACATGGGTGCTGGGAACTTAACTCTGGTCTTCTCCCAGAGTATCAAGTGCTCTTAACCACTAAGACACCTCTCCAGCCCCAAGAACATCTTTTTTGTTTGTTATTTGTTTGTTTTGCAGGTGTTGGTGGCACTTGCCTATAGTCCCTGTACTCCATAGAAGCAGAGGCGGGTGGGAGAACCTGAATAATACGGTAAAGTGAGATTCTGGCTAGCCAGAGCTACACATAGAGACCATATTTTTTTTTTTTTTTTTTTTTTGGTTTTTCGAGACAGGGTTTCTCTGTGTAGCCCTGGCTGTCCTGGACTCACTTTGTAGACCAGGCTGGCCTCGAACTCGCAAAGATCCGCCTGCCTCTGCCTCCCAAGTGCTGGGATTAAAGGCGTGCGCCACCACTGCCCGGCTAGAGAGAGACCATATTTTAAGGGGGAAAACATGCTTTTTATTTTTATTTATGGGACTAGAGAGATGGCTCAGCAGTTAAGAGCACTTGCTGCTCTTTCAAAGGACCCAGATTCAATTCCCAGGATCCACATGGTGGCTCCCAAGTGTCTGCAGCTCCAGTTCCAGGGGATCCAATATCGTTTTCTGGCCTCCTCACTTACGAGGCACTCTGTGTGGTGCAGGCAAAACATTCATACACATAAAATAAAAGTAAATAAATTTGAAAAAAAAAAAAGGTGTTTGATTTGTCTGTCTCTCTGTGTGTTTACAACATGTGTGTGCAGATGCCCACAGAGGCCAGACAGAATGTTGGATCCCCAGGAGCCAGACTGACAGGCGGTTGTGACATGCCTAGCATGGGTACCAGGAACTGAACTCAGGTCTTCTGGAAGAGCAGCAGGTGCTGCTGAGCTGTCTCTCCAGCCCTGCAAGACCACATTAAACAACAACAACAAATGTTCTGTCTCTATTTCATGATACACACAATGTGCCTTGATCATTTCCCCTCTCGTGTTCTCATCTCCCTCCCACTTGTTTGTGTGGTAAATTGCTTTTGAAGACATTGAAATGATAAGAAAATAACTCATTCATCTGCTCGTGTTGTTGACATTCCTCGTGGTCTCCATTCTCTGTGGAGATGCAAGGTTTTCGTCTGGTCTCAATTCCCTTCTCTATTTCCTTTGTCACTTCGTGTACAGATCAAACTCTTTTAGCTTTTCTATGTCTGAAGACCCTTTTATTTTCCCTTCGATTCTGAAAGGTATAACTGTAGGTTAGCAGTTTTTTTTTTTCCTTTCAGTTCATTAAAACCTCTTGGTCTGCTATTTTTCTCCCATATAAATGATGGTGCACACCTTTAATCCCTGCACTCCAATAGCAGAAGCAGGCAGATTTCTGTGAGTTCCAGGCTCACCAGGGCCACATAGTGAGACCCTGTCTCAAGAGGTTGAGGGTGGAGGGTGGTGGGGGGTGGTGGGGGAGTGTGAGTGTATGAGTGTGTGTGAGTAAGTGTGTGTGTGAGTGAGTGTGTGTGTGAATGTGTGTGTGGGTGTGTATGTGTGAGTGTGTATGTGTGTGTGTATGTGTGAGTGTGTGTGTGTGTGTGTGTGTGTGTTTGCTGTCATCTTTACCTGTATCTATAGCTCTATGTATGACAACTCTTTTATTTCCTATTTTAACTTTAGTTTGTGTGTAGGGATGCTTTTCCTGATGTATGTCTGTGCATCCGGTACATTTGTGTCTGATGCCCTCAGAGGCCAGGAAGAGGGCATCAGATCCTCTGGAACTAGAGTTACAGACTCTTGTCAGAACCAGGAATGGAAGAATTCTTTGCAAAAGTAAGAGCAACGGATGATTTTAGCCACTTGGCTCACATAGAAAATCTTTTAAAACTGTTTTAAACCTATCATCTATCTATCTGTCTATCCATCCACTGACCTATGTGCCTATCCATTTCCCTCTCCCTCCCTCCCACTCTCTGGAATTGAGCCCTGGGCCTCAGGCTGTTACAAGCACTCTACCACAGAGCTACATGCCTAGCCCACCACTCTCTTCCCCCCCACCCCAACAAGACAGGGTTTATCTGTGTAGCCCTGGCTGCCCTGGAATTTACTTGGTAAACCAGGCTAACCTGGAATTCAGAGATCAGCCTGCCTCTGCCTCCCAAGTGCTGGGATTAAAGATGTGTGCACCATCACCTGGCTTCTAGCCCTTAATAATGTTTTCTTTATCACTGATTTTTGAGCAATTTCACCATGATAGCTCATTTTTTTCCCAGATTCTCAGGCTTGAAGTTTGTTAGGATTTTTTTACTTTGTGAGATTATAGTTTACATCAGATTAGGAAAGTTTTAATATTTATTTATTAATTATGTTTACAGTGTTCTGTCTGCATGTATGCCTGTAAGCCAGAAGAAGGCATCTGATCTCATCATAGATGGTTGTGAGCCACCATGTGGTTGCTGGGAATTGAACTCAGTACCTCTGGAAGAGCAGCCAGTGCCCTTAACCTTTGAGTCATCTCTCCAGCTCCAGATTTGGAAAGTCTTAGTCATGCCTTTTCAAATATTTCTCCTCCTTTGGGGACTCTGGTCACATGGTAGCAGGGGTCTTGGGCTGTCCCACAGCTTGTGATGTGGTTGCCTTTCAGATTATTTTTCTCTTTGTACTGAGTTTTGGGCAACTTCTATTCCGACTCTCTGGCTTTTCTTCTTGTGCACACTTGACATGTTTTGAATGCATTTATTGTTGTTTCCATCTCTGTTTTTAAGGGACTTAAAAGACTTCCACCTCTAACTTTAAAACCTTTGCCCTTCTCCTCCCTCTCCTTCTGCCTCCCCCAACCCCCACAACATAGAACTGTTGGATATGTGGAACACAGTGCTCTAACTGACTTAATGCTCTTATCTGGCTACTTCTGGATTAGTTCGGGGTCAGATTTGTTTGATGGCTCCTCCTCTTCTGGATGGACCTCGTTTCCTTTTTTTTTTTTTTTTTTCTTTCTTGTGCCTGGTAAACTGTGGGTTCCTGACACTGTCAACTTCACCCTTTCAGCCTTGATGGGAATGTATATTTTCTTGCATTCTACCCTGAGATATAATTAAGCTACTTAGGAACAGTTTGATCCTTTCTACTCTTGTTTTTATGGCCTGAAAAGGAGCCTATTATTCTACTGAGGACTAGAGGACACTTTGCTGGACCCTTAGCCAGGGCCCAGGATTTGTGACCTTTCCCTATGTAGCACTGTTTCTGATCCTGTGTGGGTACTGAGCACTGTCCTCTCTCTCTCTCTCTCTCTCTCTCTCTCTCTCTCTCTCTCTCAGATTTTTTCTTTTCTTTTTCAGAGACAAGGTCTCTCTCTAATTGAGAAAATGCTTCCATAAGATCTCACTGTAGGCAAGTCTTTATGGTATTTTCTTAATTAGTAATTGATGGGGAGGGCACAGCCCATTGTGGTTGGTGCCATCCGTTGGCTGGTGGTCCTGGGTTCCTGTCCCAGTATCCTTTGATGCTGAGCTGTGATGTGGAGGCCTAACCTGAATAAATCCTTTCCTCTCCCACTTGTTTTTTGTTTTTGGTGTTTCATCACAGCAAATAGAAACCCTAACTACGACGTTTAAAAAAGGATTTTCACATTTCATTTTACTTATCTGGGTGTTTTGCCTGCATGAATGTCTATGCGTCATATGCATGCCTGGTGCCCTCGGAGGCCAGAGGAGGGCATTGGATACCCTGGAAGTGGAGGGACAGACAGTCATTAACTGCCATGGCTGCTGGGACTGACACTAGGTTCTCTACGACTGCAGAGTGGGAAGTGCTGAGCCATCATCTCTCCAGCCCTACTACTTAAAATAACATTTTGAGTCTGTATGTGCATTTGTATGTGTGGGGACATACACAGCACGTGACAGCACATGTATGGCAGTTAGGGGACAACCTGAAGGAGTCGGTACTCTCTTACCACATGTGTTTCAGCAATCAAAGTCAAGTTATCAAGGTTGATGGTCAGTGCCTTTGCTCACCGAGTCATCAGGCAAACACACGCGTGCACACACACACACACACACACATACACTGCTTTCTAATCTCTTCAGAAGCCTCTCTCCAGCCTAGAGCCATTTCATCACATAAAGGCATCCTTCATTGTCGGATGCCTAGTGTCCTGGAAACAGTTATCTCAAATATGCTGCCTGCCTATTTGTGTCTGTCTCTGTTACTCCATTGTGGGTAGAAGCAGATGTCCAAAGGTGACATTTGATTACCAGCCTGAGGGAGGTGATGGCATGGCCCTGAGTGTAGGAGCATCAGAGTCCCAGGGGATATATACTGTAGTGGCTTTGTGTGTGAGGAAACAAAATAAGACAGCTGGAGCGATGGAATCTGGGGTAAAGTGGGGAGACAGGCCTAGATATGCCAGCTCTCTGCGGCCCTTGCAGGTTATGGTTAGGATTTGGATCCTTCACTGAATGAAATGGAAGGTATGAGGCTCTGGGCAGAAAAGGGGCATCTTGTGACACATAGGATTGGGGTTTCCTGACTGAATGAAGTGGATGGGGCATGAGGTAACCTGGAGACCCTGCTGGACCCACAGCGACAGCAAGAAGCAGATTCTGTCAGAGGTCCATAGCAGGCAGGCTCCTGGATGCTGCTAGCATTCTGTGTCTTGATCAGGGTGGAGTCACACCTCTGCCCACTCTTGGTAGACCCGCTGGGCTATGTGTTCATGCCAGAATTATATTCTCTTCCACATATGTGTAATTCTTCAATCAAAGAATAAGAGACTAGGAAATGGCTGAGTGGGTAAGAGTGTTTTGTTGGAGAAAAGATTTCTGCATGGTTCTCTGATGTTGATCTCAGTGTTCTGAGATATGGGTACTGCCCTATCTGAGACATTCTCTGATTGGATAATAAAAGTTGCTGATGCCCAATTAGCTGCGCAGAGAGAGAATAGGAAGGTGGGACTTCCTGTGAGAAAGAAAGAAACTCTGGGAAGAGACAGAGGAAACTCTTTTTTTGCCAGGAGAGATGGAAGGAGACAGATGTGTCTGTGGGCTTGGAAGGTACAGCAAGCCATTTGACTGGTGTGGGCTAGGTTGTCGAGTTAACTTAGGTGAGCTAGTTGAGAGTCTGCCTAGCTATGGCCAAAGCACTGAAACATTAAAAGGTCTTGGTGTATTTATTTTATGGGCATAAGGACCGCCCAGGGTCTCAGGCCTTTTCATCCAGAGAAATAAGCCCTGGGCCTAACATAACAGTGCTTGCTGTGCAAGTTTGAGGACCTGAGTTAGTCTCTAGCAACCAAGGAAAAAGTTGACATGGTTTCAGGGGTCCTGTAACCTCAGCCCCAGGAGCTGATGAACAGATGGGTCCCCTGATCTTGATGGCCAGTCAGCCCATTTGAAACTTCAAGCTCAGTGAGAGACCCAGTCCCAAAGAAAATGTGGTATGTAATGATAGAGGAAGACAACTGGTATCCTCCTCCAACCTCTGCACCATGTGTGTTGGCATACACACTTACACTCATGCACCATACATGTTCCACACACACAGACACATAAATCCAAAATTAATAAAATGGAGGTCTGGAGTATAGGTCAGGGGTAGAGTGTTGCCTACTATGAGCAAGGCCCTGGGGTTCCTCCCCCAATACTAAAAACCAAAAATAGTAAAATGGAGACGTGGTTGTTACTTGGAGCAGGCAATTTTAAGATCTAAAATGGGTTTGGTCCAACTTCCAAGATCTTCACAGTCTTTCATATTCTCAACACTGTAAAAAGCCGTAAGTCTCTTCTGAGAGTCTAGACAATCTTGTAACTGTGAGCCTCTGTAAAAGAAAAAAGAAAAACAAGTTACACATTTCTAATATATAATTACACACAGTAAATAGTCTCATTCCAGAAGGGAGGAATGGAGACATAGCAATGGGAGATGAAAGCCAAGCACAGCTGATCCCAGCAGGGTAAACATCAACTCTGCACCGCTATGTCCAGTGTCTTGGGCCTGTGGCGGACTCCTCTGGTCTCTGGCTGCCTTGGATGGCATTGCCTCTCCAGCTCTGCCACCTACACTAAGCACGTGACCCCTCTCTTGGTTTGCTTGCACTCAGGGCTTGCAGCTTTCCTTGGTTGATTCCCCACTATTCTGGCATCTCCAATATCCTGAAGTCTCCATTGCAGATTTGGGGGTCTACACTCCAAGCTCCATGCAATAGCCTTTCAGGATCTTCTTGCGAGGATTCCGACCTCACCATGCATTGCTTCACCCCAAGCCTTCTGAAAGCTTGCTGTAAACCTTCACGACCCCCGCATCCTCGTATCTTTCTATGTTTGGAAAATATCATGTGGGTGATGCTCCTAAATTCTGACACAGGTTCTCGGACCGTGTTCACAAAAGCCTTTCTGTGTCTTCAAGGCTGCCCTGGAGAAACAGTCTCCTGGGTATCTACTTTGCATCAGAGAATCCTCATGTTGACCTTCTGAGTTTAGGCTCTCTCCTTTTGTTTTATTTTCACAAGTTAGCATTTCTGATGTGTGGGGTCTTCCTCTCAGGAAACCTTTTCCCTTTTTGTCCCAGGGCAGAGCACAAGGCTTCTCTTTCAGGGTGGGAATCTTTTAGACAATTACAGTTGCCTCCACATCAGCTTTGCCCATAACTTTAAATTCACTGATGCTTCTTTACTTGGCAATCTGCATATTTTTAAAGTATCCTTTATCTCTGTGGTCGCTTCCTCTTACTGTATACGTGGATAACGCAGCAAGCAGTAACCATGATACATCCTGAATGATCTCCTGTTTTGAAATTTCCTCCACCAAACAAATTAGTCTTTTGAATTTAGTGTCACTTAAGTTCTCAGGACACAGGAAAAATACAGGAGATTCTTTGTTAGGGGAATATCATGAATAGCCTATAGACCATTTCTCAATAGAATCCCTGTACTCCTCTGAACTTTGGTGAGCCAGACCTCTACTGTCAACATTTTATTCAGAATTCTGGTCTTTCAAACTCCCACCAGAATCACCCACTTAAACTCTTCTTCTTATAGAACCCCAGGGCTTCTCTAACCACTTCAAACTCTTCCTTATTCCTTTCACAAATCAATGCCAAAGGCCTAAGAACATAGTCAGGTTTATCACAGCAACGTCCCCACTCCTGATACCAATTTTCCGAATTGGTTATGGTTTTCATGGCTGTAGTCAGTGACTTGACAGCAACTTAAGGAAGAAAAAACTTAATTTGGCTTACAGTTTGAAGGGAAACATGCATCATGTGGGTCATAGTGGCAGGATTGTGTAGCTGGGACTCCTTAGTTCCTTTCCTCTTGGTGTAACAGGAAGCAGAGAATAGACAGGAATCGGGACTGGTCCATAAAGATCTCAAGGCCTGCTTTTAATGATTCACATTCTCCAGTGAGTCTCCACCTCCTAAAGGCCCCACAACCTTCCAAAACAGCACCACGGGCTGTGGACCAAGTGTCCAAACCATATGAAGTGTTCCCCCAAAAGGCTCTTATGTTCAGGGGTTGCTCCCCACTTTTATTTGGCTTCCATATCCCTAGTCACAGTCCATTGAGGGAAGCCAAGGCAGGAACTCAAACTAGGTGGGAACCTGGAAGCAGGAGCTGATGCAGAGGCCATGGAGGGGTGCTGCTTACTGATTTGCTTCTCATAGCTTGCCCAGCCTGTTTTCTTATAGAACCCAGGACCTCCAGCCAGGATGGCACCACCCACTATGGGCTGGACCCTCCCCTATCAATCACTAATTAAGAAAGTGCCCTACAGGCCTGCCTACATTCTGATCTTATGGAGCTTATGGAGGAATTTCCTCAGTGGAGGTTCTCTCTTCTCAAATGAGTCTAGCTTCTGTTGACATAAAACTAGCCAGCATAATCAACGTACATAATACTCATCCTAGAAGTTGACCTGCAGTTCCTGAGCCCACTTGACAACTGAGGCAAGAATAATCCAGAGAGAGGAGGCTTGTCTGCTGGCAGCTCAGAGCCCAGCACTGATAAGCACAGCTTGCGGCAGGAAAGATGGGTGAGGTAGGGGCACACCCCTCTCACAACCACCTCATAGGAGCCATGGAGCTTGCTTGTTGGAGGTCTAACATCTGGTGATATGGCAGGATAAATTTCATACGCATCTATAATGCGGTGCCAAATTTGTTTTGTTTCAGTGTTGGGAATGGAACCCAAGGCCTCATGGTTTCTGGGCAAAGCTCTGGCACTGAGCCACACCCCTAGCTATTAGTTTCATTGTACTCCTTATGGAGGGGGCTGACAGGAGGCAGGGCTGTCAGAGATTATTGCAGCGGTGAGGCCAGAAGCAGCAAGGGCCGTTCAGGAGCGGAATCCTAAGCTGCACTGTTCTTCCAGGAAGGACTGGCGACATTAGCATAACTCACAAGTTGGTGGTGGACATCCCCAGAGGCTCACACAGTAGACATACAGAGCTTTGGCATAGTACTGAGAAAACACTATGGCGCTATGTCTTTTAAAAACTTTCTGGCTATCACTATCCACTTATCTCTAGGAAAAAGAGCCCTCAGTCCACTCCACTGAGGGAACACATCGGATCATGTGTCACATCGAACATGTGACCACAGACTAGGCAGGGTGGCAGGTACCCAGGGTGGATGATCACTGGGCTGGGCTGGAAGCCCTGGGCCCACGATTCGATCGCCAGCAGAAGTGATCTGGCTGCCTTGTTTTGTTCACGGAGCCGCGAGGTATCCCCCATGTATTTCTCAGTTGAAATAGAGCGATCCATAGAGGACTGCCCTGAATTCCTCGCCTGGGCTTTCTTGAGCGCTCGCGGACACTTTTTCGGGGGTATATATTCCATGAAAAATCAGGCCTGCCTGGCTGATCTCGGCTGCGTACAGCCGGGTTTCCAGTGCCACCATTGCCCTAAAGTTTTGTAGTCTTGCAGACTCCGAGCGGCCCTCCTCCCCTGCTCCCGCAGCTGACGGTACGGCACGGCAGATGGGCCGGCGCGGGTCCCGGGTCCCGTCCAGGTGGCTCGGGCGACTCTTGGCCAGCTGCGGGGACCGGGCGGGTGGGTATTTCACTTTCCATGACAATGCCGCCGCAGTGCCTACAAAGGCACCGCCATCAGCGTTTTATTGGCTTCAGTTAATTATCTGCGGCGGGAGGGGCGTGTTGTTCCGGGACATTGGACTGGGAGGATCCGGAGTCCCGCACAACTTGACTCCGCCCTGGCTTCGCCCCACCCCAGGCCCCGCCCACCCAGCTAGGCTGCGGAGCTACGGCGCCCTCTAGCGACTGCCTCCTCCTTCACCCATTTCGTTCCGCTACCGCGTGTGGGTTAACAGAGAGTCCACAACTGAAACGTGGTTAACTGTCCCACCCGTATCTAGATCCCTGTTGACTCCCATCTGCATCAGGAAAGGCTCTGAGTCCAGTTCTCCAAAAGACTTAACAAGCTGACACACTACAGGTACCTGGTGGATGCCATGGAAGGACAGCAGTGGGACGTGTGGGCCCAGAACAGGCTCCCAGAAAGGAAAGCGCGAGGCTCCCAAGAGGAGGCCCAGTCTGAGACAAAGACCAGTTGGAAGGGCAAAGAGAATGAGGACTTGCAGGAAGAAGTCTCAGTAGAAGAGCAGACAGACTGAAGCCACCGCAAGATGACCTCTGGAGAGGTCATTGGGGGAGGGATTGGTACGCATTGTGGAAAGAGGTAGAGGTTGATCCATGAGGTGGATGAGGCTACCTGAAAAATGTGTGCTGGCAGTGTGGAAAGAAGGGAGAGGCCCACCAAGTCAGGCTTAAACAAGGCGGAGACATCTGTCTTTCATGGTAATAGCACCTAGAGACAGGCACTCTAAGGTTGGCGCAGGCTCCACAGTTTAGGGACCTGGACTTCTGTCTTACTGCTCCGCCGCTCTTAGTGAATGGCCACGAATGACTGTGTTAATATCAGCCTTCACATCTGCATCTCTAGATGAGAACCAGTTACCAGAAAAGAGAAAGGAACCAAGCTTGGTGGCCCAGACCTGTAGTGAGGTGGCGCACACCTTTAATCCCAGCACTCAGGAGGCAGAATCAGGCATACCTCTGAGTTAGAAGCCAGCCTGGTCTACAGAGTGAGTTCTAGGACAGCCAGAGCTACACAGAGAAACCCTGTCTTGAAAGGAGAGTGAGAGAACTGGGAGTACAACTCAGTGGTGGGGCCATAGTTCTACCTGCTGATCTGAAACCCAGAGAATGTTCTAACACATTAAATATTAATTATTAATTATGAGAGAAAAGACTGGAAATGTGTTTCTGGCAATATAATGTCCTGACTTAAAAAAAAATTCCCATCCCCTCGGGCCACAGACAATAGCTGATCCATCCACAGTGGTTGTTGTGTGAACATGAAAACCAGAGTTTGGAGCCCATATTACAAAGCAGTTATGGTCTTGCATGGGTCTGTAGACCCAGCACTGAGCATGGCAGAGGATCCCTGGGCTTGCTGGCCGCCAGCCTAGCCAAAAGACTCTGGCTCTAGCGTCACTGAGAGACCCTTCCTTAATGGAAAAAGGTAGAGAGCAAGAGACTACCCAACCTCCTCTGGCTTCCACAATTCAATGGCGCATGCTTGTGTGCGCACATGGAGTATCTTCTAATGTTTCTTTCTGGCAATGGGGACACAACTCCAAGCTGTCCCCACTCAAGCATCTTTTGCAGTTACTAGCCACTTCCCGGAAGATGGCTCAGCTCCAGGCTCCTGCACTCCAACAATACCCTCAGGCTCAGTTCCTTGGGAAGTTCCTGCCACTCCTCAGCTGGAGTTGGTCTTCTGACTGGAAGACCCTCTTGCTCATTAATCAGACCAACACGTTTCCTGATGCTCACTGTGTTGACCCCAAAAGTTGTCTTAATGGGGAGCATGCTTCCAGGTTTGACTTCTCAGGCACCAGCCTTTCTTGCTGCTGGGGCACCACAGTCCCCTTTCTTCGTCTCACTCTGGCCTGAGGAAGAAACCTGGATAAGATTTTTTTTTCAATTTTTAACCTTAAAGTGTCACACACACACACACACACACACACACACACACACACACACACACATATGCGTGCACGGGTTCATGCACAGTGTCTTCAGTGGCCTGAGGAGGGTTTTGGATACCTTGGTGTGGGAGTTGCAGATGATTGTGAGCTACCTTATATGCCTGCTGGCAACTAGACTTAGATCCTCTGCCAAAGTAGTAAGAACTCTTAATTGTTGAGCCATCTTCCTAATCCAGACACACTTTTTGTTTGTTTGTATTTTTCTTTTTAAAAATATTTTATTTACTTATTATGTATACAATGTTATGCCTGCATATATGTCTGCAGGCCAGAAGAGGGCACCGGATCTCAATACAGATGGTTGTGAGCCACCATGTGGTTGCTGGGAATCAAACTCAGGCCCTCTGGAAGAACAGCCAGTGTTCTTAAACTCTAAGCCATCTCTCCAGCCCTGTTTGTATTTTTCAAGACAGGGTTTCTTTGTGTAGCCTACCTGTGCTGGAACTTACTTTACAGACCAGGCTAGTCTTGAACTTAGAGATCTGTCTGCCTCTGCATTCTGAGTGCTGGGATTAAAGACATGTAACCACTACATTTGGTTACTTTTATTTAGTTCTTTTAAAGTATTTCTTTGTTTAACAAATCACGTGTGTGTGTGGGTATGTGGTATATATTCATGTGTGTCTCTGTGTGTGCCTGGGTACATGTGGTTATACATATAACTCTGCAAGTATGTTGGAGGCCAGAGGTCAGTATTGAGCATCTTCTTCTATTGCTCTCTACCTCATTTTAGGGTTTTTTTTATTAAGATTTATCAAGACAGGGTTTCTCTGGGTAGCCCTGGCTGTCCTGGAACTCACTCTGTAGAGCAGGCTGGCCTTGAACTCACAGAGATCCACTTGCTTCTACCTCACTGGGATTAAAGGCATGCACCACCGCGCACCTCATTTTAGAAACAGGGTCTCTCACTAAGCTTGGAGCTCATCGATTGGCTGGCTGGTCAGTGAACTGGGAATTCACTGCTTCCAGCCTTACCCCCATTCCTGTACCAGAGTTACAGAAGCACGCCATCATGCCCAGCCTCATGTGGATGTTAGAGATCCGAACTCAGCTCTGCATGCTTGTGAGGCAGGCACTTTACCCACTGAGCCATCCCATCAAACCTAAATATGTTGTCTGTAAAAAAAAAAAAAAAAAAAAGTGGTGGCTGCAGACAGATCCCATATCTCCTGACACGGAAAGATGCTCACATCCTGACCCTGCCCTCCTAGCATTCAGTCTTATTTGGAGACAGAGTCTAGGCAGAAGCAATCAAGTGATGATATGCCCACATTTGTGTAGGCCTGACTGTCCTGGGGGCAAAATAGACCTCATCCAAATACTGATATACTGATAACAGAGACATTTGGACAGACTCAGCCAGGTCAGGAGACACCATGTGACTGTGGAGGCAAAGACTTGAATACCGTGTCTGCAAGCCAAAGAAGGTGGAGGCTGGCCCAAAGACAGAGGTTAACCCTCACTGCTAGGAGTAAACTGGGGAGGCTTTACCAGGGGCTTCAATGATGTCCTGTCTCTCAGGTTAAGAAGAGTCTCGGGCTATGGCCTCCGGGTTTAGGAAGATGCATCTTTTTGTAGTCTGAGCCCCAGCTTAGGGTGATCTGCTTAGAGCCCCAGGATGCTAACATCAGGCAGCCAGGTTAGGGCGGCTCCAGGCAGAGGCTAGTGCTTTCGGAGATAATAACGAGTCACCTCAGTGCAACCCACATGACTGTTCTGCTTCCAGGGTGGACAGTGTCTCCAGCCTCCTAGAGCTCCGAAGCAGGACTCAGGAGAGGCTAGCTACACAGTGGTGCTGATTGTCCTTGTGATTTGCCATTGCCAGACTTTCCCTTGGCCACTAGCAGAGGAAAGATGGATTCTCACGGACATGAGGTTCATACTGTATCAGGGCCAGCACTGACGCTGCCACTTCCAAATAGCTACCCAGGGACATACCCACATGGGACAGGGGATGTAACTAAGTAGAGTACTTGCCTCGCATTCATGAAAACCTGCATTTGGTCCCTGGCACCACAATAAAAACTTCAACCGGAGCTAGGGAGGTGGCTCAGTGGATAAAGCATTTGTCACACAGACATGAGGACCAAAGTTAGCATCCTAAGAACCAATATAAAATGCTGGGCAGGTAAGGTAGCATGCCTTCAGTTCCAGGGGATCCCAGGATCAAGCAGACTAGCTAGACTATCCATATGAGTGAGCTCTGGGTTCAACTGAGAGTCCTTGCTTCAGTGAGTAAGGTAGAGAGTGATAGAGGAAGACATTAAGCTCATGCCTTCACATGTGTACACACATCTGTACACACACCTACACACACTGTGCTCTCTCACACACACATATATTCTTATATACACAGGCTCTCCACACATACCACACATAAACACATACAGTAACAATACTGCATAAAACAGCAACCTGGTGTGGTAGCCTCACACCTGCAGCTCCAAGGAAGCCGGAATCCAGGATGAGGTAAACACAAACAGAGCAGGTGACAAGGAGTGACGGCAGCTAAGGAGGACCTCTAGGAGGAGGAGGTGGGCAGTCGTGGGGCCCTGCAGGAGGACTGGTACCGCTTGGTGAACTTGAAAGTTATTGGGTGGAATTCTGCTGATGAAGGTCACATGGCTGGAATCTTGGGGCAGTCGCTAGAAGTGAACCTATAGTGTGGCTGTTACAGGCAGTCCCTTGGTTGAGGCCGGCTGGCAGCCGACGGACAACAGAAACAGCCCAGCAGCTGATATACTGCTCTGAAATTGTGATTAACTACTGGGTCCCCTCCCTGCTCCACTGAGGCTGCAGTGTGACAGCTGGAGAGTGAAGCTGAGAGGCCAGGAAGGGGTTAATAGGTTGTGCTTCCATCTGAGCCCAGAAGATGATGAGGGGAAGGGCAGGCCTCTGGTGAGAGGTGTGCATCAGCTGGGCCAAGTGAATGGAGGGGGCATAGGCCCTGTCCCTGGGGATGGAAGAGCCATCACCCTGCCACCATTGTCCTCTGTAGCACCGTGCTTTCCCTTCCCCCACCAGGCCAGTGCATCCCAGATGACCGCCTGCCATCCTGGTTCCAAGGTGGGCAGTGTTTCCAGCCTCTTGGAATCCCGGGCAGGCCTCAAGAGAGGCTAGCCACAGAATGGTGGCATGTCACTGCTGTGAGCACTGTCAGGGGAAACCAAGGACTTGATGGGTATACTGCAGGCAGGCCAGCGCTGGTGGCTCTGCCACTTCTCGGTGGGTACCCTGGGGATGGGCCCACAGCATGACAAGGGTCCAGACTAACCACAGTTCACACACAGAACATGCCCATCAAGCAGGAAAGAGCCCCATGGCCACTGCTGTCAATGTCCCTTTGGTTCCCTGGTGCAGGAGGCTGGATAATGGCCTTCCAAGGAAGTCCAAAGTTCTGATCCCTGCATTCTGGGAGTGTGACCATATTTGGGAAAAGGATCTTTGCAGATGTAATTAAGTTAAGGGTCACAACATGAAGGCTATCTAAGGGGACCTTTATCATCGTCACAAATGCCCAGGTAGAAGAGAGACAAAAACACCAAGTGGGGGCAGTGTGACCACAAAGGCAGATGTGGAAAGAAGCTGAGATGTGGTTTTAAGCCAGAAAATGCCCCAAACGTCACCCAAAGCTGGTGAGGATCTCCCTTAGAGCCTTTGGCCCACACCCCACCATCTCTACACTATGTAGCAAGATCTCCAGTGGTACTGATTTCCAAGCAAAGAGCCAAAGGCTCAAGCTGGTCAGAGAAGAGCATCCACCGAGATCCTCTGTGATGAATGTAGGACATTCTGGGCAGAAGTAGCTGCCCATAACTGGGTAATCACCCATAACTGGGTAATCCTTTCACCTATACTCCCCCTAACCTGGATGCACTCACTGCACTGTGTCCCTGGCCCAGAGGAAGAAAGCTGGCTAGCTTGGAGTTTTGAGTACCCTCAACCACCTTACACCATTGGCTTACTCACATTTCTCGTGTTACTTGTCAGGGAGGTGGGGCAGCTACTTCTGTCCTTGGAAAGGGCCAAGGGGTCGTGGTGGCGACTGGAATGGCCAGAGTGGCTTGGCAGGAGGGAGGGAGGATGTGAGCTCTGACCACTTAGTGAAGGAGGAAATGACAGGATTTCACATGTGGGGACGTGAGGCGTTTATTTAAAAACTAGATTCATTCATTTTATTTTACGGGTGAGTGTTTTGCCTGGGTATACATATGTTCGGTGCATGGATGCTTGGTGCTCACAGAGGTCAGAGGGTCATCCGCTCCTCTGGAACTGGAGTCATGAACCACTAAGCGGGTGCTAGGAATGGAACCCAGATCCCATACAAGAACAAGTGTCGCCAGGCAGTGGTGGCGCACGCCTTTAATCCCAGCACTTGAGAGGCAGAGGCAGGCGGATCTTTGCGAGTTCGAGGCCAGCCTGGTCTACAAATTGAGTCCAGGACAGCCAGGGCTACACAGAGAAACCCTGTCTCAAAAAACAAAAACAAAAACAAAACAAACAAAACAAAACAAAACAAAAAAGAACAACAAGTGCTTGTAACCGCTAAACCATCTCTCCAGCTCTTATCTTGGCCTCATAATAGCTTCATTCTTGGTTTCCACCACTCTGACCTGTCCTGTTCCTGTCCCTGCCCTGGGTGGATTTGTGGGAGTATAGGTGAAAGAATTACCCATGGGCCCTTGGGCTGCAAGAACAAGGTACCTGTGAGAAGCAAAAGACCTTCGAAGGGTACCTTACAGGACAGGCCTCCCCTGACCAGAGAGATGGCTCCAGGGTGGTGAGAGATAGTAGCGTCACAGAGGAGAAAGGGGCGAGTTTGCATTTCTGCTCAGATAGAAGCACCCAAGGTATCACATACCGTAGTTGAGATGGTGGTCCTAGGTGAGCCTTAGTGTTTGTGTAGGGGGTATATGGATGGGTGCCACGCTTTCCTTTGTGCTTGCTCCCAGCAGCGAGCAGTATGTGTGGTCAGGGTAAAGTTAAACTACAACGGTCATGCTTTGGCTGTGTGGCCTTAGGCAAGTAGCTTAACCTCTCTGTGCCTTATTCCCACTGTACCGAGGAGGGAATGCCAGGGCTGGGCAGAGAGACTTGGGTTAGCCCCGTTCTCTGGAGAAATCACATCAGAGACGGCCAGGTATATATCAGATGCCGCATGTGCCACCTGCTTGCTAGACAATCTGGTATATGCAGGTCACTTCCTCGCCTCTAAAATTAGATTCTAATTGTAAATGACAAGTCTATTTTTGGTGTGAGGCTGACCGTGCTGAAGGGCTTCTCTGAGCCTGTGCGGGGATTCTGCCTGTGAGGCTTCATCTCCAAGCCGTCCTCTGAGGCTTGAATGAGCAGAACCCCAGCTCAATCCCACCAGCAGGCTCTCTCCCACCTTTCCCTGCTTTTTGAGTGACAGTGACCCCTGATGGCCATATTCCGCATTGCATCCAGTGCTGCCCAGCCAGTGGGAGCTGGGTGGGAAGGGAGTTTGCAGGAGGGCTACGTGCAAGCTTGCTTACATGCGCCCACAGTCTGTGTTCCAAGAAGCCTGACACTTCACCATGGGGTCACCCAGAGCCAGGTGTGTTGCTGGAGTTAGATGCCATGCCTCCTGTTGACCTCCACTCCAGAAGTGCTGCTGCCCCAAGAGCTTCCAGCTGAGATTCAGTGACCTCCGGAAAAGGTCCCTTCACCCTCTGCAGTGCCACATAGCAGAGCAATGGACACAGTCTCTGGGCTGGTCTCTCATTTTGACACACACACGCACACACACACACACACACACGCATGCACACACATGCACACACACACAGGCGCACACACACATACACAGACACACTAAGGAAGAGCTTTGAAAATTCTAGTCCATTTATTCTAATGCTTCAAGTTTTGTTAGAACTTTAGATTCTAATAAAAATAAGCAAAATTTCAAAACCACCTAAAATCCTTTAAGTGCCTTTTCTGTTTGTATGGGCAGTTTATGTATGTAGTTCTTTTGTGGTTACCGTACACATGTTTACAGATGAGTGGTATGTATATACAAAGAAGTTCCTCTCCTTGGGACACATTATTCAGATCTTGCTTTCTCCCACAGTTGTGTGGGTTCCTGGAGAGGGTTCTCAACCCCCACAAGCTCCTGAATAGGGTGTGTTCACCACATAGAATCTGCAAGGGAGACTCCACCTCATGAGCTCCTGAAGAAGGGTCCCAGCCCCATCTGGTTCATGCCTGGTGGAATCACACAGGAAAAGCCCCCTGGTTCTCCTTTGCCTCTTTCTGAACATAAAGATGCTCAGAATGACAACAAAACTGCTTCTGCCACCCAGCCCTAGTGTATGCCAGGCACTCTTAGGAGCCTTTTGCTTTCATTGGCTCTTATAACCCTCCTAATGTCACAGTGGCTAGCAATGTTACATCATCCTTTCATTGTTGAGTTAGACTGATGGGGTAAAGTCTTGCCACCTGACTTTAATCCCCAGAGCCCAAAGAAGAAATGGCCACAAGCTGTCCTCTGACCTTCACATATGCAAGTGGCATGCACATGTCTGCATACATACAAATCCAGTAAATATAAAAGGTGTATCGTACAAACAGGAAGACAGCCAGTCTTTGAAGATCCATTACTACAGGGAAAGAGGATCATCTTGTCAGGATAAAAGTGTCAAGCCAGCCTAGCATAGTGGTGCAAGCCTTTAATCCCAGCACTCCGGAGGCAGAAGCAGGCACAGCTGTGTGAATTTGAGGTCAGCCTGGTCTACAGAGATACACGGTCTCAAAATAAAGTATCAATCTATCAGGAAGATGGACAAGTTGTAAACAGATATGCACATAACAGCAAAGCTCCAGAAAAGCCAAAGCAGAAATGGTCTGGTGAAACAGACAGTTGCCGAAGAATTTCCTCAGCTGTCACTGTAACCCACACAGCAGAGTATTGTCTCCAGAAAGCTGTGGGGACTGATGGCTTGCACAGCTGTGTGACATACAAGAGAGTAATTACCTTTCTTGTAGTGCTGAGAGTCAGCCTAGGCCCTCATGCATGCATGCCAATGCTCTACTATTGAACAACATCCCCAGACCATGGGTTGTTTATTGTTGTTGTTTGTTTTTTGTTTTTTGAGACAGGGTCTTACTATGTGGCCTAAACTCTCAAATTCACAATGGAGACCAGGCAGGCCTTAAACTCATGATCCACCTGCCTCTGCCTCCCAAGAGCTGGGGGGATTACATGTATGAGTTACTGCCCTAGCTGAAAATTAGTGACTTATATAAGCCAGCTGAGGGCTAGTGAAAGTCAAGGATTTCTTTAAGGCTTTCCCTGTAATGCCAGGGCAACTGCTCACCAAGGTTCTGACTCAAGAGGCTGCCTTCCTGCTGAGCCTTAAGCCCTGGTGTGGGCTTGAGGGAGGCAGAGGCAGGCAGATCTCTGTGAGTTCAAGGCCAGTCTGGTCTACAAAGAGAGTCCAGGACAGTCAGGGATACACAGAGAAACCTTGTCCCAATAAATAAACAAACAAATAAATAAATAAATAAATAAATAAATAAATAAATAAATAAGTAAATAAATAAATAAATAACTGTGGCCTAATTACCTCTGTTTTACTGTATTGTATTTATTATTATAAGAGAAAGAGCCATTTGTTGGACTGAAAGGGGAAACTGTAGGGGGAAATAAGATATACCTTAAACTTAAAAGAAAAAAAAAAGGGAAGAGGATGGGGGGTTGAGGGTGGGAGGGTGGGACTGGAGGGGGACTAGGGAGGGGACTACGATTGAGATGTAACTTGAAGAAATAAAAAATAAAGGAAAAAAAAGAAAGAAGTAAATCAAAAATTTTAAAAAGAAAGAAAGAAAAGAAAGCCAAACACATTCAGCTTGTGTATGACCCACGTATGACCGTTGGTGCTCATTTCTAGCAACCTCGCCAGCAACCTTGCCATGTGCTTGCTCTTCCCTCTGTTCAGACATGCCTTCTTAACTGAGGTTAAAAAAACCAAAGCAGCAAGGCCTGTCTTGGGGCTAGAAAACCCACTGCATCACTTCTTTCAGAAGCTTTTGAGCAGAGAAATTCATGTGTGTCAGTCAGACTCTGGCTGGTGGAGAAACTGGCTAAGCTCGTCGTGGATGGAAGGACCTGCAGGGGCATTTACATGGGCACCAGTGAGGGATGGGAGGAGTGTACAGAGCAGATGGCTCCTCCTTCCCTTTAGTTGTGTGTGTTATTCTCAGCCGCTTCCCCTTTGTCCCATGGCCTCAGTCATTCTTCAAAGATTAGATTCACTAACTCTTGGTAGGCACTTGCACCTGGCAGCTGGAAGTGGTGGCTCATGCCAGCACTTAAGGAGCAGGAGACAGAAGTATTAAGTTTGAGTCCCGACTGGGTTACATAGTGAGACCTTGTCTTTAGAAAGCCAAACCAGCTGGGTGTGGTGGCGCACACCTTTGATGCCAGCACTCAGGAGGCAGAGTCAGGCGGCTCTCTGTGAGTTTGAGGCCAGCCTGGTCTACAAAGAGAGCCCAGGACAGTCAGACAGTCAGGTATACACAGAGAAACCTTGTCTCAATCAAGAAAGACAGAGAGAGAGAGAGAGAGAGAGAGAGAGAAAGAAGGAAGAAAGAAAGAAAGAAAGAAAGAAAGAAAGAAAGAAAGAAAGAAAGAAAGAAAGAAAGAAA
>CAJQZJ010001061.1:2327679-2367346 GCA_907164525.1 Lophiomys imhausi
AAAGAAAGAAAGAAAGAAAGAAAGAAAGAAAGAAAGAAAGAAAGAAAAGAAAGCCAAACCAGGCTGGCAAGATGGCTCCGAAGGTAAAGGCACTAGATGTTAGACCTGGTAACCTGAGTTCCAACTCTGGGGCCTACATGTTAGGAGAGAACTGACTTTCACATTATCCTCCCGATCAGAACAGAACAGAAGGAAACAAATAAAAGTACCTGGCATATACACACATGAGTATGTGACAGGCATGCAGTGTGAACACAGGATGGGCTTATTCTCATTTTGCTCACACTGATTTTGGACTCAGATTTCTTTTTTTCTTTCTTTTTTTTTGTTTTGTTTTGTTTTTGTTTTTTTTTGAGACAGGGTTTCTCTGAGTATAACTGGCTGTTCTGGACTCACTTTGTAGACCAGGCTGGCCTTGAATAACCTGCCTCTGCCCCCGGCCTGAGAGCAGATGGTGGGACTTGAACTCTGGCTATCTGAATTCGGAAAGCATCGCCCTCCCGGGCAAGCCACCATGGCCCTCATCAGATTTCTTGCTTTAACCATTTTTCAATGAGACAGGAACCCCAAGAGGTACAGCAAGCTCCCAGAGGACTGAACTGCAACTGAGCAGGACTAGGACCCAGCTTCTGTGAGTCCAATGCCTGGCCTTGTGCCAAGAGGCGGGGACAGTCCCATTTATGAGCACCACCCCCCCATTTATGCTGTCCCCACAGCTTCCAGTCAGAGGGGGCACAGACCAGTATCAGCAGGCCGCAAAGCAAAGCCTAGCCCACCAGGCCAGGGAGGAAAAGAGGTCGCTCTGCACAGGGTCATGGAGCCCTGTTCAAAGACAGAACTTCCGAAACAAAGAGAGTCCGTAGCTCACAGGGAGCACAGCCAAGTATTGAAAAAAATCTAAGTCAGGTGCAGGTGACCTCGGGAGCCCAGCGGAAGCTGCTGAAGGTAGATTAAACAATAGGATCTACTTATAGCCTTCTTTCTTTCTTTAGATCTTATTGAATTTTGAAAAAAAAATGCATAGTCAAAGAAAAATTCAAAGTACAGAAAACTGTCAAAGAAAAAAAATCCACCAGAAGCCCTTTGTGTCCTCTACTCACCTAGCGAATGGTGGGCTCCTATCCCTCGTTTACTCCAGGTGTTTTATCTTATTCTGTTGCTCCAAGTCCTGCCCCAACATTTTATTCCTCACCATACCCCTTTTGCCTTAATGTGGCCAATCCCAGACACAAGGAAGCCAGGGATCTGTAGTCTCTGTTCTGGGCCACTGTGCACCTAGTGAGAAATCTGGAAGCCAGGCTCAGGTTGCTGGTAGGTAGGTTAGCTCTGAGAGGGACTGACTAACTGGCCTCCAAACCAGGACATAAACGACAAAAGAGGGCTAGAGAAATGTCTCAGTGGGTACAGGAGCTTGCCACGAAGCCTGGCGGTCTGAGTTTGATCCTCAGGACACAGGCCAGTATCTAATACACCCGCTTATGCATTCTGGGTAAAAGGGGCTTTGAAAGCATGTCTCTTTCCTGGCAGCGCCTAGGTTGGGGAAGGCACGGAGGCCAGGATAAGTCTGCTGCAGTTGGGCTCAACCTGTTCTTTCTCTAAAGACTGTATTCTTGCTTCCTGGTTGCTGCTGTTTAACTCTCCTTTCTCAAAAGGTTAACTTCTGTGTGGTGTGGGTGCATGTGCCGCAGTGTGTGTGGAGGTCGAAGGACAATTTGTAGGACTCGGTTCTTTTTCTTCTCTAGGTTGGTTCTGGGGATTGAACTCCACTGGTCATGATAGTGGCAAGCCTCTTCACCTGCTGGGCCATCTTGCCCAGCTAATTAAACTCTTGACTGCTTGTTGCCCTGCCATGTCCTGTCTGAAGTTTTTCCTTTGGGAGCTTAAGAACCAAGACTAGTTCTGGGGTTCAAGCAAGGTGTTTAACCCCTCTGAGCTTCATTTCCTTTCTTCCTTTGTGTGTGGTTTTGTTTGTTTGTTTTTCAAGACAGGGTTTCTCTGTGTAACAGAATCCTGGCTGCCCTAGACTCGCTTTGTAGACCAGGCTGGCCTCGAACTCACAGAGATTCATAGGTCTCTCCTTCTGACTCCTGGACCACCACACCTGCTGAGCTTTGGTTTCTTTACGCACAAGCGTGGACTGAATATAGGAAGCCTTCCAGAGGGCTTCCGTGAGAACACAATGAAGGAAGCCGAGGGTACAGGCCACTCCTTGGAAGGGCCTGCCACAGAAAGTGGCAAGAGTGGCTTTTGGTCCTGGCATGGGGCTAAACAGGTAGGGTAGCAGGGAAGGCCCTTTAAAGCCATGATGCTGATGGTTGCCAGGGCAGGACTCTGTGGAGATGGGTAAGTAGGATGCTTGGCAATTCCAGGGAAGACCAGTCCCGAGGAAATGTAATGAGCCTGTTTCACATGCTGTGTACTTGACTCCAAAGCCATCCTGGCCTGATTTTCTGTTTCCATCTTCTTGGGTCCCCTTTCCTTTGGATAAATCTGAAGTATGAACCTCTTATGTCCCAGCTCACCAGGAAGAGCTCAGAAGAACTCAGAGCCAGAACTCAGTCTGTGTCAGTACATGCTGTGTGAATGCAGGTGTCCGAGGAGGCCAAAAGAGGGCGTCCGAGCTCTTGGAACTGGAGTTTCAGGGGTCTGTGAGCTGCTCAAGGTGTGTGCTGTGAATCCTGATCCCCAGCAAGAATATTAAGTACTCCCTGAGCCATCTCTTCAGCTGCCTATCATTTTGTATCCTAAATTTGCAGCACCTTTTCCAGGGGACTCTGGCTGCCGGTCCTCCTCTCTGCTACAGCCTGGGGTGCCCTGTGGCCATCAGAATGCTCACACAAGGACACACTTTCCGAGAGCAAGGGGGCATGGCACTTCAAGAGGGAATATCACCCACCACTTTCCTACTGACGCTGCAAGAAACTACCAACACAGCAGTAGCTATAAAAGGGTAGGCCTGGAAGGATACACCCTGGATTCTGGCTCACGGGAGGATGAAGAGTTTGAGGCCAGCCTGGGTTACATGGTGAGACTCTGACTCTAAATACATCACCCAACTGAAATTTAAATTGACTGTAGTTCTTTCTGTAGGTTAGAATTAGCCAAAGTCTCCCAGTGCTAAATATCACATCCTAAAACGAGGATATTTGCTGGCTGGGTGGAGGCACTAAGAAAGTTGACATCTTTCGAAATCTCTAGGGCTGTGGTCAGAAACCACTGTGCACATTTGCAAGATGAGAGTCTGGTTGCCTCCCTGCCTCTCTGTACAGATTCTACCTCTGACTCCAGCCAGCCACTGAGAGCTCTTGGTTTTTCTTGTTGGCCCCAGACTTCTATACCTTTCCTTTGGCATGTCTTGTGATTTTCTGCCTAATGAGGCTGATGAGGATTTATGGGGTCCCACTCAGGCAATTCCACATAATCTTCAATTTTAGAGGCTTCCCCTTTCATCTCCCTGAAAAGTCCTCTGTGCCCTGCGTGTTCCCTAGTTCCAGGAATTAAGGCGTGCATGTCCTTTGTGACCCTTCTCTGAGGCAGGGTGGAGTGCAGGGTACGGTTCAGCCTTGGCCTGTTTCAGTTCACAGACTAGGACACACACACACACACACACACACACACACACACACACACACACAAACACACGCCTTTAAAAATGTAAGTAAGGCCACACACCCAGTTGGAGTATTTTGTCCTACAAGGCTTTGGGTTGCCCCAGGCCAGGAAGGAAGGACCAGCTGGGCAGGAACTGGGTGGGAATCCAAGATTTCTGGGCAGGAACAGGACTTGCCTAAACCAAAGGTAGGAGTGGCTGGTCCAGGCTTTCCAGGGAGCAAGTGAAAGGGGCTGGTGTCTGGCTCTGGTTTCTATTCAGAACATCTCCCTGGAGGAACCACACCAACAAAATGGCAGGATGGACCATCTCCAGGGCACCCCCACTTCGAGGGATTGCAGTGGCTGTCATTGGGGTTCCTGGGACAGAGGTAGGGACCTCACTCTGGCTCTGGCTCCCATGTTCCCTCACTTTCTCTCATCTGCTGGCCTGGCTGCTCTGGAGTCTCTTTGTTCCAGGGTCACTAGGTCCCGAAAGGCTTTCCTACGAGAGCAGAAGGAAGGACAAAGTCCACATTTCTGTGCTATGCTGGCTCTCGCCCAGTCACCCAGCCAAGGCCCTCTGCCAGGGTGGCAATCTCTCCCCAGAGCACCTCAGCGGTAGTATTAGCTACCTCACATCTTTTGTGGTCCTTTCAAGGTTACCCCACAAAATACACTCAGGACAACACACTGCTGTGCTCTGAATGCTCAAGGACGCACTTCTGCAGCCCTCAGACAGCTTCTCAGGCTTCACCCACTTTGCTCCTACCTGCCTGGGGCAGCATCGTTAGCCAAGCTACATGGCAACACCAGGCTGAGTCCAGAGTCCTGATCTTTTATTAAAAACAGACAGGGCCTTGTCATATTGCCCAGGTTATCCTAGGCTCAAGCGACTCTCTTGCTTTGGCCTCCCCAGCAGCTCGGACCAAAGGCCCTCTGTGTTAGCACTTACATTGTGCTTAGCCAATCAGTGGGCTACAGAAACACCCCATGTCTTGGGCTGGACTCACAGGGTTGGGGAGGTGATTTAGTCAGTAAAGTACTTGCCTTGTAAGAATGGGAACCTGAGTTCAACCCCAGAGCTGGTCTGGCTGGTGGTGCATGTGTGTAATCCCAGTGATGAGGCAGAGACAGAGACGATCCCGGGAGTTCACTGGCAAGCCAGACTTACCCTGGGGTGATGGGATGGGCAGAGGTGTAGCTCAACAGCAGCAAGGGTCTGCGGTGAGCAGGGCACTTACTGTTTGTAGAGGTGGTCCTGAACATTGTGTATGCATGGCTGCTTAATCTCACCCATAAGAATCCTGGGAGTGAAGCTCTTCCAAGCATGCTGAGAAGAAGCTGAGCCATGCTGATTTAGGCCAGTTTACAAACTGGAAGCTCTTAAGATGAGGTGACAGTCAAACCAGACCAAATCCCCATGTGGAGGCGACTTCCCACCTTATTCTCCCTCCACATGTGTGAGCCAGGGTGCTGTGATGCTGCTGCATGTGCCCTGCACACTCACTGCTGACTCTTGGACCATCTTCCTCGTCTGTGCTGCTCTCTGGATACCCATGGCCACATCCTGACTGGCTGAGTAAGGAAAAGGACAAGCACAGAGTGGACTCCTGCTGGAGCCCGGGCAGCTCAGGGATGGAGCTTGCCTAGCATGCACTGCAAACAAATCAGTTCCCCCTGGTACATAAAGGGGAGACAGTTTTCATTTTCCTTGGGGTGTTTAAGGAGAAATGGTCTGAATTCTGTCCCTTTAAGCCATGGGTCTAGTTGAAAGCTGAGCCTGTCCTGGTTAGTTTTGATTGTGGACTTAATGCAATCAACAGTCACCTGGGAAGAGGGAGGGCTCAGATCAGGCTGGCCTGGGGCCATGTCTGCGGGAAATCACCTTGATTATTGATATGGGAGGACCCAGCCCACTGTGAGTGGTACCATGCCTGGCAGGTGGCCCTGGGTTGTTTAAGAAAGCTGCGTGAACATGAGCCAGAGAGAGGGAGCCAGTAGGTATCGGCCCTCTTAGTTTACGCCCCAGATTCCTGCCCTGACTTCCTTCAGTGACTGTTACCCGTTACCCGGAGTGTAAGCCAGAAAGCCCCATTCCTCCCCAGGTTGTTTTTGATCATGGTGTCTTATCCCAACAACAGAAAGGAGACTGGAGCTAAAGCCTCTCATCTATCTTACAACCAAGGGCTGTTCTGCTGAGGACCTGGGGCCGTTATGTTACCAGGAATATCAAGGAAATCTGCATCTGGTCACCCAGCCTCCTGGAGAGGGCAGACATCTCCTTCCTGGCACTACACTGATCTGAGAACACCTGTCATAAAGCTTGGATAAAGACAGCCAGCTGACATAGATGGCCACTCTATATATTTCCAGGGGAGTTCAGAATGTGCTGTGCGACCAACAACCTTGTCTAGCCGTCTTCCTTGAGGATTCAGAAGTAGATGTTGAGTATCTGTGTAAAGGGTCACACCCATCTGACTGTGTAAACAGAGGAATTTTCTGTTTTTTGTTTTGCGGTGGTGGGGGTGGAACCTGGGCATGCATCACCTGCCATGGAGGTCCATGCCCAGACATTGCGTTTTTATCTCTGTAGCAGATGAGGATGCCCACAGCTGCCAGGTTTAAAGCTTATTCACTTGATAACAACACTGCTTTCTCTCCCTCCTGCCTGTTCAGAGGTTTACCAGATTTTATTCATTTTGCTCCCAGTGTGTATGTGGCACCCCAGTAGAGTACTATCCAAGATAAAAAATGAGCAAGTTCTGTTTTCACGGAAGCAAAGGTGTAAGGAGCACAATGGTTTGTGACTCTCTGGATCTTGAGGTCCGAGAAGGAAGTATCTGTACTTCCTGCCGCCTTGGACGGGTGGACAGGAAGTAATGAAAGTGTGTGTGTACACGCTGTTTGGCTTTGTTGAGCCAGATCTCACTGTTCAGCCCTTCCTGCTAGCCTAGAACTCACTCGCTCTGTAGACCAGGCCACAGAGATCCGCCTGCCTCTGTCTCCCAAGTGCTGGGATTAAAGGCGTCTGTCACCAAGTGTGGCTGGATTTCTTGAACTCTCAACTCTCCTGTTTCAGCCTCCAGAGTGCTGGGATTCTAGGCCTGCACCCCCCCATCCCTCCAAACCCCCACCTATGTGTGAGTACACATCAAGAGAAGCTGGATAAGCATCATTTGAGTATTTTGACTTTCGGTCATAGGACTTAGCCGAACAGCTGAACCATCTTTCCAGCCCTACTTTAAGAATAAAGGGGAGTACAGAGTGGCACAAGCCACTAAGACAACATTCCAGAAAAGTGAGTTGGCCCCGGGCCTCTTTGCTCTTGCTTCCTTGGTTCTCAGCCCTGACTGAAAACTGATTAGGATTAGACTGATACAGTGTGGCCTCCACAGGGCTTCTTGTGTGTACATGGCCCCTAGTGTTAAAAGCATAGAACATTTTAATTTTTATAAAAAGGGACAAAATGCAAAACAGAATAATTACAGACAAAACCCCTCCTGCTTGAGACATCCCTCTGAGGTCCTCATTGTCCACTATGCATCCTGGTGGGGTTCACTCTCAGAGGCAGGGCTCCTCTCAACTTATTCCAGGGTCTCACCATCCTGGGGGGCAGGGAAGGTGGGGGGCAGGGAAGGTAGAGGGCCGCACTGCAACCCAGGGGCAAGATGCTTGGGGCTTTTACAGTCAGTGTCCTTGGAGAGATACTTTTCTTGGGACACAGAAAAGGATGGAGGCAGGGGCCCTCCCAAGTCCTCTCATCACTTCCAGGTTGTGTTTGGAAGGGTGTCCAGGCAGGGGAGAGTTCAGGAGAATCTGCTAGATGCCTAAGCCTAGGAGCTAACAGCTGCTTACTACCACCCAGCTTTAATGAGGAAACAGAGGCCTAGAGAGTCAAGAGACTTGTCCAAGGTCCCACAGTAGGCAAGGGGCAGCTTAATCTCCCAGGGGTCTCCCCCTAGTATCCTTAGGGTGCCTCCAGCTGAATGCTACAAACCAGATCTCTCAGTAGGCAAAGAATGCTGTCTGCAACTGGGGCACAGTGTTGGGGGAGGGCTGTGCTGTGCAGCCCCAGGTTAGGAGGAGGCCTTTGTGTTAAAAGGCTCAGGCTTAGCCTTTCTGCTCCCCAACTCCAGATCTATGACCACACAGGAGTGGGGGGAAGTGGGAGGGTCGGGGAAGGTGAAGGGTTGTTACCCTTCGTGTCTCTAGGCTCTTCTGGCTTTCAACTTGAGCAATGGGGACACCTGGTGTCCTGTGGTGGCCAAGTGAGCCTAGACAGAGCAGTCCAGGCTGCAGTAGTCAGCAGATGAGAACAGCCTCAGCACATTCACCAGTGGGAACATGAGCAGGGCACCAATCAGGGAGCCCAGCTGCACTGCTGCCCCACACCACAAGAGGGCGCTGCGGCTCTGGTCACGCAAGATCATACCCAGCATCACCTTGACATAGCTGAGACAGGCTGCAAACAGCACCCAGGAGAGCACCTGCTGGGATAAGGCCACCAGGGGAGATGCAGAGAAAAGAGTCAAGGGCATGCCTTAGAGCAAAGAGTAAGCTTCTGGGCTAAGGGAGACAAAAATGACCCCTGACCACAAGGAGGTCCTGTGGAGGTGTCCCTGAAGGGTTGAGGGGGCCACAAGAGCTATCCTCCAGGGAAAAAGGAAACCCAGGTGCCTCTCCCTCCCCCAAATGGCCACATCAAGGCGCATATGGGAGAAGTGTTATTCGTGGCAACCTCACCTCCCCAAGTCCTCACTTTTATGAGGAACACTAAAAAAGCTTCGGCTAGCAGAAAGGACTGCCCTCGGGGTTCCCCCAGCCTTGAGAAGTGAGTGTGGTAGGGGATACTTACGATGAGGACTTCTCCACCCCAGTGGCCCTGCAGGACAGGGCAGGGGCTCATGGCAGCCATGGCCATGTTGTAGGCCCCAAAGCTGGTCCCCAACACTGTGAGCACACCCAGGAACAGCAGTGACCTGTGGAGGAGCAGAGAAGGGCATAGGAGAGGTTGACAAAGCCTGGCTTTGTCCCCTTTACCTAGACCTCTAGGAGTATCCACGGCCTCCAGGGTTAGAGGTTAGACTTTTATAGAAAAATACCCCAGGCTAGTGAGCTTAAGGGGGACACCAAGAGTCAAGGTATCTCATATCTTCACACCACATCACAGTTCTCCCACCCACACCTTGAGACTGATCCTCGCCTGCGCAATGGGAGAACGGTGGGCCAAGTGTGCCCTGCGGCGTGGATGATGGAGCACATGCACTGGGCAGCCTCCCAGCTGTCAGAGTTGTGTTGGCTATCATATCCTTCATGACACCATTCTTTGTCAGGAAACCACTAGAAGGAGCTTCGATCTCTGCAGGGCCCTTCAGGCTGTGATATGCTTTCTCCAGGACCCTCCCTTACTCCCTGGGAGGCCTGCTATCTGTGTGGGAGGCCAGCCATGAGCTTGGAGGTGACTTCCCAGAATTCCATCAGAATCTGGCTGGCAGCTGAGGACATTGCTTTCTTTGGGCAAGGCTCAGAAAAATGGCAATGCCTCCTCCTAGTCCAAGAATGAGTGCTTAGGGGCGATTGACCGGTATATGCAGAAACTGTCACCTGTGGCTTTTCTTCGATATGACTTTGAACCTGACAGTGTTCCCCTATAGAGACCTCCTACTCAGGCTAACTAGCTCCTTCTCCTTGGCCTGCACAAAAGACATGTGCTAAGTCTGGATTGTCCTGCACCAGAGTGAGCACAGCCCACTTGATCCCAGCTTTTCTGTGTGTGTCTCTGTCATTTCTTCAGTATCTTTCTCTTTTTTCATTCCCACGGCCTCAGTTGGGTTTCTAGGACTAAGCCTGGGTCCCACAAGTCCCACAAGACTTCTTTCTGCCCCTGAGTTTGAAGACCTAAGGGAGAATTGATGGACTCTTCTAGCTCACTCTCCTGCCCCTGTTCTTGGTCCCAGCTGGATCTGTGTTTATAGCATCTAAATGACTAGAGGGCAGGGTGGCAATGAGGCCAGGGCTCCCAAGCTTTAAGATTCCAAGGTGAGTGTTTCTTCCAGGGGAGAGTCAGAGCTCATTATGCTTTGAGCCAGGGCCCAGCCCACTCTGGCAGCCTGCATTACATCTTCCCCTAGTTATCCTAGAAGTGTAATGTGATGGGACTGGCTGGGCCAGAGGCAGGAGGGTAAGGCTGAACAAGTCCAGCTCCATCCCTCTCTCTAGGTCTCAGGGTCTATGTGTCTATCTCAGTACCATACTGTCACTCCTCATGGACTGGTAGCTCTGCTGGTGAGACACTGGAAGTGCTAGGCACTAACAGAAAACCGCCCAGCCCATATCACACTCCCAGCCATCAGAGGAGAAAGTATTTTTTTTTTTTTTTTTTTGGTTTTTCGAGACAGGGTTTCTCTGTGTAGCCCTGGCTGTCCTGGACTCACTTTGTAGACCAGGCTGGCCTCGAACTCGCAAAGATCCGCCTGCCTCTGCCTCCCAAGTGCTGGGATTAAAGGCGTGCGCCACCACTGCCTGGCAACTCCTATTTTTCAGGTAGGTACCCTGGAGGCACAGAGGTGAAGCAACTTGTGTTACCCTATACTTCTAGAGACTATATTACCAATCACCTCATATATTGGCCAGCAGGTGGGGCTTGCCATTTAGGGTTCTGAAAATGATCCCACTAGAGTTCCCTGGGTCAGGTTGGGTACCTGTTAGGCAGGAAGATGGGGAGGAAGCAGGCGAGGGGGCTGGCCACAGAGCTGAGGGTGGCAGACAGGTGGTAGGTGACAGGACCATAAGGCAGACAGGAGTAGGTCTGTACTGAGGGCAGCACACCGTTGGTAAGCGCGTTGACAAAGGCTACCACAGCGTAGATGAAGGCCAGTTGGGCTGGGCGGAGTGGAGCTACACTGACTTCCACTGGCCTCTTGCCTGGGATGCTTGCAGGGGTGCCCAGAGAGCTGGTGTCCTCTGTGTCTCGTGGCCTGATGGAGTGCAGGGTGACCTGGGAATGGAGGAGGTCCTCTATGGAGCCCTGCCGTCCCCAGGGCTGCCGCTGCAGGAGGAAAAAGGCGACCAGGCAGCAGCCCATCAGGAAAGACAGCAGTAGGAAGAAGACCAGCGGCGAGAAGCGTGGGGCCAGGTAGCGGCTCTCCAGGTGCCAGGTGAGGGGCGATAGGGAAGGGCTGTAGGTTCTCTGTGGAGGAACAAAGCTGAAGTCAGCTACATCTCTAGGGGAGGTGGAGAAGTCAGAAACAATTGCTACATCATCACAGATTCCCAGGTTCCCAGATAAAAATCTGGGCCTGAGCCATTCAGAGATGTCTTGACCTTAGAGTCTCATTTCCCCCATCTTTGTGATTTTGTTTGGGGGCTCAGGATAATCCTCCTGAATCTAACTAAAAAACCCGAATACATCATCCTAAGACAGACTTCTTTAGTACTAGTTGAGTTGTGACAGAGTTGTAGCTCCTTAAGGTCCACTGAGGAGAGATATGGACATTTTCAGGACTGAGATATGCAACCGTCCTCATTTGTCAGATTCCATTGGAATTTATGACAGGCCACCTTTGCTTATCAGCCACCATGTCCTCTTCACCCATCTCAAAGTACATCTCCACACCCCATGAGCCCCAAGCCCATGTCACTGTCTGCTGTCTGAGAAAGTTTAAACCCTTATCATGCCAGGCGTGGTGGTGCACGCCTTTAATCCCAGCACTTGGGAGGCAGAGGCAGGCACATCTCTGTGAGTTTGAGGCCAGCGTGGTCTAAAAGTGAGTCCAGAACAACCAGGGCTGTTACACAGAGAAAATCTGTCTCAAAACCAAAAAGACCCCTTATCACCTGGCCCATCTTTAAATCTCAAACTTTTATGAACTCCTAACATCCGCACACTTCAATGGTCTTTCTGTTGTCCTTCTACCTCACACACTTTAATTTGTAGCCCTTAGCTGACAAGATGGCTCAGCAGGTGAAGGCACTTGACATGCAAGGCTGACAACCCATGTTCCATGCCTAGAACCCTTGTAAAGGTGGGAAGAGAGCACTGACTGTAAAAGTTGTCCTCTGACTGTCAAACAAGTACTGTGGCATGTGGCCCTATGCACACGTCAGAATACACATAACAATAAAATAAAACAATGTGTAGTCCTGTCAAAGAAACAATGAAAATAAAGGAAGCAAATTTTCTCTTCTCTATACTGGGGACCCAGCACAGTGCAACAGTGGCTCTGGGTCACACTAGGTACCTGGGTGATGTGGGTCTCCACGATGGTCACAGGGCTCAAGGAGGTGCCGGGCGTCTCCGTGGCATTAACACATGTGGTGATACCTGAGCCCTGGACAAGAGCCACCAGTGCGGGCAGGAGGCCACTGAGCCCCTCACCTATGAAGAAGGTGGTAAGGTAGTATGTGGGCAGCTGGTTCATGAAGGGCAGGAAAGTGACAGAGGAGGTGCAGTCCACCAGGGCCAGGAAGAAGGTGAGGATGATGAAGGCCACACTGTGGTGTCCACCCTGTATCCAGGAGGTTGTGTTCCACAGGAAGGCTAAAAGGATGCAGGCAGCCATGCCTATGCACAGGATAAGGAAAATCACGGGCACCTCAGACAAGCAGCCGGGCTGGAAGTGATGCAACAGGGTGACTAGGAGAGGGCCTATGTTGGCCAGCTGGATGACCACAGTGAGGTAGGAGGGCAGGTACCAGCCCTCGGGCAACTCAGTCACCAGCAGGGGCAGCTCCACCCAGAGCCCGTTGATAGCCACCCAGGAGCCCATGCCAAAGACGCAGACCAGCAGGTGTGTCAGGAGGGCCATCGTGGGTAGCCTGAGCCAGGTGCTGTCCGGTCCTCCAGGTCAGGCTGCAGAGGGGCTGGTGGAGAAGGGTACCTGAAGAAACAGTTCAATTTCATCATCAACAAGCTGGCTTTATATCAGCAGAAAACACAGATGATTTGTTCACAGATAACCTCCAACTGTGCAAGGTTTTTCTCAGCAGGACTTAGAAATCCCAGCACCACGAAAGAAAAGTTTGATATATTCAACTTATGAAATATTAAAACTCACAAACACAATAAATGCAAACAGGCAAACAAAATACCTTCTGTAAAAATAATACCGAAAGCAAGGTCAAAAGACAAGTGACAACCTGGGGAAGGCGTGGTTAAAATAGGCCAAAGGCTGCTTCTTCAATATATGGAGGATTTTTACAAACCAAGAACTGGAAACTCAAGAGGGAAATTTGCCAAGGATATAAACAGTTTAGAGGAAAAACACATGGACAGGTCTTTGACTGGAAAATAGCTCCAGGGTGCCATCTCCATCGTCACATGTTAATTTTCACATGAGTTGGAAAGGTCAGCTGATGTGACATTTTTTGATAATCATAGCCAAAGAAGTTCAGCCGTCCCGTACCAGTGTCCCCTGTGAGCAGGTGAGAAAGGAGAGACCGAGGAAGGCAGAGTCACATGCCTGAGGCCACCCAGCCAGCAAGTAGCATGTGAGAGCTGTATCACCCCAGCCGGCTCCTCCTTGGATAGAGGAAGGGGGGACCCCTTTCTCCCCACCATATGATTTTGAACTGGTCCCACGCCAGCCAACTGGGTAGTCACAAACAAACTCCAAGTCTCCCCCCCCCCCCTTTTCTTTTTTAGTTTTGAGAAAAAAAAAAAAAAAATCTGACTATTTAGTTCAGGCTAGCCTAGAACTCTAGATCTTCCTGCTTTTGCCTCAGGGGGTATGTGTTGCCACACTCATGAATCCCTCTTTTGTTCTAGTAGTTCTAGAGCTTTCTTGTGGCCGAGGCTCACCCAGGAATTGTCAATGCATTGTTAGCCCCTCTCCCTGGTCCCTATACAGGAAAGACAACCTAGAAAAAGGAAATGATTTGAGAGATGGGAAGAGAACAGGAGGCAACCAACCTAGGCCTTCACTATGAAGATGCTGTCCCTTCTCACGTGGCCTGGCCCCAGGTTTGCTAGAGGGCCTGGAGACAGGCAGCTTCTAAGCTACAGTTGCTATCCTGCACCACTTTCAAAGTTGTACTGGCCTGCAGCTGCTTCTCCACCCAGATTCCTGCAAAATCCTGTACCAGGAGAAGCCGCCCCAGTGCCCTTGCTGGCCCGGTGCTCCACGGGGTGCAGGAGGACACAGGCTCTGCTTCCGGTTACTGCTCAGCCCGACTCTCCCTGAAGCAGCAAATGCTAAAGGGAACAGAGAGAGCCAGCCATTAATTAAAGCAGGCAATTTCCCTTCCAGGGTTGTCATGTGATTGGAGAGATAAGTGGGGTTCCATTAAGGTCTACACCCCAGCTCCCTTCTTCTGTCCTACTCAGTTCTCCAAGTCTGGAGACCCTGTAAGGAACAATCAGTACTGAGGGCTGATAGGGAAGAGGTGTTCCAGGCAGAGGAGACAACATATCTGACAAAGGTCAGATTGTTTCTCTCAGAGCAGTGAATGCTCCCAGTATGTGTGTGGGGGGCATGTTTAAAAGATGAACATAAGATGGGGTGTATACCTCAGGTATTGAGCCCAAGGACACATATATGCCAGGCAAGAACTCTATCACCAAGCTTTGCAGAGCCCTCTTGATTTTACTTTTAATTTTTTTTTTTTCAAGACAGAGTTTCTCTGTGTATCCTTGGCTGTCCTGGACTCACTTTGTAGACCAGACTGGCCTCAAACTCACAAAGATCCGCCTGCCTCTGCCTCCCAAGTGCTGGGATTAAAGGCGTGCGCCACCACTGCCCGGCTTACTTTTAATTTTTTTTTCATTAATTTATTTGTTTATTTTACATCCCACTCGGAGCCCCACTCCCTCCTCTCCTCCCAGTCCCAGCCTCCCACCAGGATCTCACCAAGTTGCCCAGGCTGGGATCCCCCTGACTCAGTTTCCCTAGAAGCTGGGACTATAGGTCTGGATCATGAGGCACAGCTCAGTATCTGTATTTTCTGTCCCGTCTTCAGTGGTTTTGTGGCTCTTGTTCACTCATGTATGTAACCTGCCTTTATTGGGTGCCTAGACCCAGCCGAACAATCGTCTCTACTCTCAGGAATGTGAGTAAACCGGCCCACCGGGGAAAACAGAAAATCAAAATGCAGAGGAGTCTAGGCAGCAGTGAGTACTGTAGAAATAAGAAGAGGTGGTGGTGGGAATATGCATGTGAGAGGGGTCTGGGGAAAGAGGGTCCTGGGTGGAGATGGTCAGCCAGCGTAAGGCGCATTCCATGTTCAAAGATCAGTCTTAAGGCTAGTGTGGCTGGGGCTATACAATTAAGGGCAACAGAGAAACAGAGGGGAGGTCACCAGGGCCTTCAAGGACAATGTAAATGTGTCCTCAGTGATCCCATGTAGAGGAATTTTAATCCAGCAACATGGCTACTGTGGAATCCCAGGAGACAAGAGGCAAGCAGATCTCTGAGTTCAAGGCCAGCCTGGGACAGAGCAAGTTCCACATACAGAAAAGCTTAGGTCCAGGCAAGGCGATACACGCCTTTAATCCCAGCACTCAGGAGCTCAGGAGACAGAGGCATATAGATCTCTGAGTTCTAGTCAGTCAGTTCTGGTCAGTGAGTGGAGTTTAATGCAGTGGGTTGAGTCGGTCAGCTGAGAGACAGTGCAGGGGAGTTGAGTTCATGGAATTCAGAGGCAGTTTTTACTAGGACAGTTTTACAGAGAGAGGTTGCAGAGAGAACACGATAGACAGAGGGGAAGACAGAATGAGCCAGAGAATGAGAAGGAGCTAGAAGATTAGAACAGATTGCTAGAGTTAGTTTGAGGCCAAGCAGAGCAATTGAATCAGAAGTTGAGAGAGAAGCCAAGCCGGTTTTAAATCAGTCAACTTGGAGAGGAGTTTGAACCAGAACAGCTGAGGTTAACCAGCCAACCAGAATTCAGGAAGAGGTAGAAAGGGTGAGCTTCTTCAGCAGTAACTCTCAGAGGCTAAAAACATTCCAGGCCTACATAAGATTGTATCGAGGGTAGAAGCGTCCAGGACTAGGCCTGGGTTAGCAGACAGAGGCAGTAAGCCTCCTTAGACGACAATTAAATCAGGTGAGTAAAAGCTACTTGACCCTTGTAGGTGGAGGAAGACCAGTCTTGACTGGCTGTTGTGCCACCACAAATGAAGCAGGGCACAGCCATTGTACCTCAGGATCCTGACAGACATTGAAGCTGCCGTGGCTGCTTTCGATCCACCGAGCCACCTGTACTAAACCTCTCACATCCCTTGCAGCCTCTCAGCAGTCCTGGGTTCACCCTCATTCCACAGAGGAAGAGACTGAGGCTCAGAAAGGAAAAAGAAGTGGCCAGAGGTCACACAGGTGCTCTTGGCGAAGCAGGCCCACACTTTTTGTTAATTTTGGTCAGCCGGTGCAAGGCGATCTCTTTGAAAAGAGAACCCACCCTCTTTGTTACTTTTACATCAAACACTGAGTGTCGTCGGTCCCACACCATTGTGTGGCACTGGGCTACCTCCTCCCCTGCACGGCCTGACCTTGGTTCTAGACCGTAACAGCTTCCTGGCTTCTGTTCGAAGCCTCACATCTCAGGATGCTCAGAGGCCAGCCAGTCACGGATCCTGTCTGTGCTTATCAGCCAGAACACAATTCTCCCATGGGAACAGGGGTGTGTGTGTGGAGGGTATTCTCTCCTATGTGGAGGCAGCATCTGGCTTGCAAGGGACTGGGCCACCCTACACCCTGGCGCCATGGTTGGGTGCTCACTCTGCACAGATAGGCTGGCAGCTGGTGGGCACCGAACCAAGGGGCCAGACTGGAGGTAGCCAGCCCTGGCCTGAAGGTGGCCCTGGGGCTGGGTGAGACCTGCCTGACTTTGGGTAGGCAGGGCAGGCAGGGGACCAGAAAGCCAAACTAGGGAAGGGGGGGTGTGATAAACAGGGGGTGAGGAGATGTCAAAGAGTGATTGATGGGTGGTGGACAGGGCACTGGGGCCCAGAGAACCAACAGCTAGACCCGGAAGTGGGAAGAAGGAAAGATGCAGGAATAGAGGAGAAGCTGAGGCAGAGGAAGAGACCAAGGGAAGGTGTAGGTTCAGAGGCAACTACTGGGTGGCCAGGAGCCTGGGCCCTCTCACATCTGAGTGGGACAGGAATCTTCACCTATGGTCCCCAACTCATGCCAATTCAGCTTCCCTTTGCAAGGACTTGTTTGGGCAACCACATGCCCAAAGGGCAGGTGATGGCAGTGGCATCCTGCCCACCTGGTCTCAGAGAGAGCTGTCTGCCATCCAGGCCTGTGCTCCCTGGCGGTATGACCTCAGGTCCCTTGCTCACCTTCTTTGAGCCTCCTGGGAAGACACACCCGTGAAAGGGTCTAGGTATGTCATGGTTTGGTGGCCCAGGTCTCAGAGAGGGAGGATGTCTCAAGGCTCCCTTCCTTCCTCCCCTCCCTGAGGGCCGGGAAGGGCATCCGGCCTCCCACACCAACCGAAGTTTGAAAGGGAGCCATCCCCAGACTTGTGGGACCTTGTGCACCAGGGTGAGGTTACTGAGGCTCGGCTGGTGTATACAGGTGCAGCGCAGCATCCATGGCCAAACAGGCCGGGGCTGGGAGTGCAAGGGCGGCTCAGAGTCCGCAGCTACTCCACCTAACCCTGCCGCCCTCCCGGCGGGAACTAGGGGAAAGGCCACTGGCCACCCGCTGTCCCCAGACGGTCGCCCCCCAACCGTGCTCCACCACCACTCACCGAGGATCACAGAGGGTCTGCCTGCGTGGTGACTCCAGGAGTCTGTTAGTGACGGCACCTGTCTGTCCCCGCCCCGGTGGCGGGAAGGTAGGCGGGACCCGGGGGTGGGGGGGGGGGGCCCTGAGAGCACTCAGGAGCCACTGCCAGCAGCCCGCGGGACCTGAACCTTCTGCATCCCGCCCCTCTCCTTCCCGCGGGAACAAGCCAGGGGTGGGGTAGAGGCTTCTGCGGTCAGACATGTTAGTCTGCCTTCACTCTGCCTTTGGAAACCTACTACACGAGCTCCGCTGTACAGATGAGGGAACTGAGGCCCAGAGAAATGGAGTCTGAGTGGAGTCCCACAGCTCTGGGTGACTCTCAAGCCTCTGGTGTCTGGCCAACAGTTAACTTAAGCCAGCGGGGGAGGGGATGCTTCCTGCCCGATTTCACGGATGGGAAAACTGAGACTCGGGAAGGAATATGCTTGTATCAAGGAAGGTGTAACAGGAAACATAGGCTAGTACTGGAGCCAGAACCGTGCTCACTGGGGAAAATGTGTCAAGCACGTTTTGGAATGCAGCCTCCTTTTGGGTGGCCTCCAGTGAATAACTCAGTTCTTTCTGAACTGCCCGCCACTCTCAGTTCTGGGAGCCCAGCCGTTCCGGGAACCTGGGGGACCCCCACCCTTACTCAGCAGGCAGCGTGCTATGGGACTCTGAAAACACCACTCAGAGTGTCCCTAGAAGATAGCAACAGGTCTCCTATCCCTCCCCCAACTCTACAGTGAGCAGACATCTTCAGATTTTTGGTACAGTTTGATTTGGTCCTTCTCAGGACCTGCAGGAGCAGCCTGGGGCGTTGGCTATCCAACATAGAATCCTCATCTACCAGCAGTCCAAAGGAGTCACAGTGTATCTACAGCCGTAGAGGGCTACAGACAGCTCGTGTCATCGGGATTCTTTATCTCTACAAGATAGTTTCTTTACTCATGTGCAATGCCTCCCTCATAACCTGGGCGCCATTACCCCTCCTTCTGTCATGAAGCGTACTGGACAAGCTCCCATGCCGGAACTTTCTCCGAGCCTGGAATTCTGTGGTACTTTGGCTGGAATTTCTTTTGGTGTGTCTCTTGCCCAGCCTGAAAGGTGCAGGCAGGCGGGACACATCCTTCCTGTTGAGCCAAGGCCAACTGTGTGAGCCTAGGGGGGACACAGGCTTCTGAAAGAGAAGCCTCCCCAGTAGAGGCTACTCGTGCGTGAGCTTGTTCCCTGGATACTGTCCTCCCATGTCCAGCAGGGATTCCCTCCATCCCAACTACCCTCCTTGCTGTGGTCCAGCCAGTGGCCGGCCTCTCACACATGGTATTGCTCCACGTGGTATTGCTAATTTAATTAACTGTCATCAACCCTTGGAGACTGCCTGTTGCTCACCTAATCCTCTCAAGTAAGTCCTTCCCCAGTGCAGGCCAATAAGCCTCAATCTTACGGATTCTCTCACCAGTTGCCCTGGCTACTTTTGGAAGTGTGTATGGTACTTTTGAACCACCATTGTACACCTGATCTTTCAGTGGAACACCCTTTCCGAACATCACTTCCTGAAGAGGTCCAATCTTATTTTCAATAGTGAATGTCAAGTGCCACCTCCATTGAAGAACTCTCCTGTAACAAGCCACCTGCAAGGGCTGTTCACTGCCCATGTGAATGGACCCCAGCGTGTGTGCCCCCTCCTGACTCCTGAAATATGTAGAAAGTCTTATAGCTGTTGTTGTTTATTTAAGATCCTTACTTTTGAATGGTTTCCTCCCCGCCTACACCCATGCAGTTTTGGTGATGGGGATGGACCCAGAGTTTAGTTAGGTACTTTACCACTTAGCCATAGCCCCCAGGTCCTTTGAGCAGTTTAAAGTTTACAGAAAGTTTAAAGATTATTTGCACAGGCTGGGGGTGGGGAACAGGGACACAACTTCTGTTTATAAAACAGACAAACTCACAGTCTGTTTATTCCTTTGTTTGTTTGTTTGTTTCTTTTTTAGTTTTTTTCGAGACAGGGTTTCTCTGTGTATCTCTGGCTGTTCTGGACTCGCTTTGTAGACCAGGCTGGCCTCGAACACACAGAGATCCACCTGCCTCTGCCTCCCAAGTGCTGGGATTAAAGGCGTGCGCCACCACCGCCCGGCACCTTTGTTTGTTTTTGAAACAAACATGTTATCCCACACTGGCCTCAAACTCCAGATCTAGGAACAGATGGCCTTGAACTTTTTTTGGTTTTGTTTTGTTTTTTCGAGACAGTTTCTCTGTGTAGCCCTGGCTGTCCTGGACTCACTTTGTAGACCAGGCTGGCCTCGAACTCACAGAGATCCACCTGCCTCTGCCTCCCAAATGCTGGGATTAAAGGCGTGTGCCACCATACCTGGCTGGCCTTGAACTTTTGATCCTCCTGCCTCTACCTTCCAAAGCTAGGATCACAACACTCCTGGTTTTATGTAGGGTTGGGGATCGAACCCAGGGCTTTGTGCATGCTAAGCAAGTGCTTTACCAGTTGGGCTATATCCCCAACAACTCCTAAATTCTGAAGCTGCTTTTCGCACTTAATATCAGAGAGCTCTTAAATATGGTATAGTGGTGAACACCTTCACCACTTGGAAGGCAGAGGCGGGCAGATCTCTGAGTTGGTGGCCAGCCTGGGCTACAAAGCAAGATCTAAGCACCACATTGTTACTTTCCTCTAGGGGCTTCATTATCGACGCCAGTTAATTCAGCAACTCCAGTTAAACGCTAGCTGTAAGCCTAGCACCATGGGAAGGGTTTAGGATGTACAAGTGAACAGGGTTCAAAGTTCTGGCTCTTTGTAAATCGACTTTGTAGTAGAGATGAATGGCCAGCAGCCTACTCCGATCTTATAATGGGTTGTCAGGGGTGAGGTGGGTGGGTGGGGCGCCCGAGGCGGGTGGGCGGGGGCGCCCTCTGGAGAAAACAGGAGCTGGGGAGTCTTGGGCCTGCCAGAGTGGGAAAGTGCCCCTGTCTGTAATCTTGTTTGCCTTGTCTGTCGCTCGGATTCCTTTTCGCCCAATCGGTTTAGCTCCGCCCACTGCTGGTGCTCATTTATTTGACAAGATCGCCACTGCAAAGCTGGAGTGGTCCCACAGGCCTGTGATTTCAGCCCTTGGGAAGTTGAAGCAGAACCACGAGTTCAAGGCCAGCGTGGACTGCAAGAGGAAGACCCTACTTCCGCTGTCTGAAATCAAAACTAAAGGGCCGTCAGGATGGCTTATCGAGTGAAGGAGCTTACCCCCAAGTCTGCCAACGTGTGTTCGATCACCCGGGCCCGCACGATGGAAGGAGAAAACCGATTCCCACACATTACTCTCTGACCCCCACACGCAGTGTCGCATGTGCCTCCCCCCGACCCCCAATAAATGTGATAGAAAAGACCCTGGTTCGCTAAGAGACAAAAGAACAACTCATCCATTAACTGGTACCTGCAGATGTGTAGAGCCTCGGGCAGCTCGAGGTGGCGCTCACGTTCCTTGGGGAGCCTCAAAAGCAGACACCAGCCTGTCCTCGTCTGCCCAGGTCGCGCCGCGGGCTCAGCTTCCTGTCCGCACCCTCGGGTAGGAAGGTCAGGCGCTCAGACGCCACTGCTGTTCACCAGAGAGGCCGCCAGGGGGCGCGGGAGCCTGCGTCCTACAGCGGGGGCCTTGGAATTTCACAGCTATGCACCCGCCACCCCCAACAGGCACCCACTCCAGGGTGCGATAGGTGGGGCCTCAAAGCTAGAGTGAGGAGAAGGTGGGGGGCGAAATGCGAGTGTGTCCAAATGTCATGAGCGAACAGGATAAGAGAAGGGCTCTCCATAGACCTCCAGACCAGCCAAGGACCCATTTGCTCCCTTTGCAGGGCGGCGGTACCCCGCCAAAAGCAGCTGACCTCACACCCAAGAATACAGCTCAAGAGCCCAGAACAGCGCGAGCGCCGGGGGTGGGCACACTTCACTCGTAACTGTATTCGTTTCAAAACCATTTCCCCGGGCTGGAGAGATGGCTCAGCAGTAAAGAGAACCGTGTGCGTGGACCCGGAATCAATTCCGAGCAACCACCTGGCAGCTCACAACTGTCTACAATTCCTGTTCAGGGGATCTGACACCCTCACACAAACATATATGGAGTCAAAACATCATTATATAAAAGAAAAAGAAAAGAAAACTATCCCCATGACTAAGTCCCACAAATTCGTTGTTTCGTTTTTCGAGACAGGGTTTTTCTGTGTAACAGTGCCTTGGCTGTCCTGGATTCTCTTTGTAGACCAGGCTGGCCTTGAACTCACAGAGATCCGCCTGCCTCTGCCTCCCCAGTTTTTGGGATTAAAGGCGTGCGCCACTGGCCCAGCTGTCCCATAAATACTTTAGGATGCATGTGTGAAACTTAACACAGGAGACCCATAAAAAGCAATCTACAAGTGTTAGCCGTGGTGTGTGGGGGTGTGTGTGCAAGGGTGCAGGAAGGGAGAGGGAAGAGAGGTCAAAGGGAACTTTAAGCTTAACTGTATTTTTTTTTTCTGAGACAGGGTTTCTCTGTGTAACAGCCCTGGCTGACTTAGAACTCACTCTGTAGACCAGGCTGGCCTTGAACTCACAGAGATCCACCTGTCTCTGCCTTCCAAGTGCTGGGATTAAAGGCGTGTGCCACCACGCCTGGTGGCTTAACTGTATTTTTTTTTTTTTTTTTTTGGTTTTTCGAGACAGGTTTCTCTGTGTAACAGCCCTGGCTGTCCTGGACTCGCTTTGTAGACCAGGCTGGCCTCGAACTCACAGAGATCCGCCTGCCTCTGCCTCCCGAGTGCTGGGACTAAAGGCGTGAGCCACCACCGCCCGGCTGGCTTAACTGTATTTTAACTTTCTGTGAATCTGTGAGCCTGTTGATTGCTTAACCTAAAATTATAACACATTTTAAAAAAGGAAAAAGTGAAGAATAAGCAACAAAAATATCCGATGCTAACTTTTGCTGAATCAATAAAGGTCTCTCAACACACAGGCCAAGGGAGGTGACAGGTCCCTCTGTTCTTGAGTGACAATCAGCAGGTTTGTCTGCTCTGCAGCCACCGGGGCTAAATGTGGCTAAATGTAGCTTTTAATAGGTCCCAACACAAAACTGTAAACTTATTTACATTGTGAGATTTTATTTTTTTTGATAAGTCTATTGCTCCGTTCTCTAGCATGAACTTTGTAGATGACAGTACCATGTCTCAATGTCAAAAATTGGACACACCTGGTTTAGGCACGCCAGGGATTTGAGGTGGAGGGAATCTTGTACACACAGATCATAGATAAGGGATTACATACCCTCCAACCAAGCCCGAGGAACGGGTGGGGTAGACAGCTGACCTCCGGTGTGCAGTCAGGAATGGATGCTTGTACTCACCTCTGCCGCCCAATAAAAGGCTGAACTAACTGGGATTAAAGGACCTCCTTCTGCTGAGACCGAGACTCCCCACTCCCAGGGTAGGGCTAGTGTGGAATAATAAGTGGCGGGGGAACACTAGGTAATGCAGGAGGTGGATGCTGCACAAGCCCACACCACGGGAGGGTGTGGGCAGGTGAAGCTGAGCAGATGAGGCCGGGGAGAGGGATGTGAGATCAAGAGCAAACCTCACCCTCCCGGATCGCTTGCGCAGGGAATTTGAGTGCTTGCAGTTTCAAGACGTTGCCACCAGGTGGCCCCTTCTGGAGGATTTATAAAGGGCCAGGTAGCTGAGAAAGGAGCTAGTGGATGCCGACTTCCTCAGAATCACATTGTGTTCCGTGCAGGGGGTGAGCAGGGAACACGCCCCCAAATGGACGTATGATCTTTCTTATGGACTGAGGGTCAGAACGACACCTCCAGAGATCCCGGGGACCCAGGATTCGGCCTTTGATGAACCTCCACAGGCACCACTCAGACTCCTTCATGGCCTGTCTGAAGGATTACAATCTCTCAGGTCACTGTCCTGTCCTCTCTTCCCGTCACTTGACAATCAGCCCTAGCAATGCCGTTGCCTGTCCTTTTCCCTGCACAGTACCTCACCACCCTGTCGTATATTCAGCCCCTGCTCACCTGTCCCCTGCACCATGCCCCCTCCCTACCCCGCTAGACAGGGTCTCTCTGTATAGCCCTGGCTGTACTGGAACTCACTTTGCAGACCAGGCTGGCCTGGAACTCAGAGATCCACCTGCCTCTGTCTTTGGAGTGCTGAGATTAACCGCAGGTGCCAGCCCCTCCATCCCCTCCCCAGCCCCACCCCAGCCTCTCTGGTCACTCTTGCTTTCCAAAGAGACTGCTTCACTGAAGCAACCTAGTCCCAGTACCTACCTGGTTCGGCTGCTCTGGAATTTTCACAGTGCCCTTTATGGTATATTGTATGCTCATTTATGCATCTTGTTTGGGGTCTACCTCCCCACTAGTGCTGGGGAGATAGTTAGGGACCTTGTTTGTTCTGCTCATGGCTGAGGGCCTAGTACCTACCCGGCTCATGCATGATCATGCATGACAGAGTGTTGTACCAGGTGTGGTAGTGTAAGCTTGTTACCCTAGCGCCTGGGAGGTGGAGGCAGGAAGAGCTCCAGTTCAAGGCCAGCCAGGGCTACATATGTCTCCAGAAAACACGGGCAAGGCATATAGCTCAGTGGCAGAGCTCCTGTCTGGAATGGGTTTGGCTCTGGGGTCTAACTGAGGTATGAGTAGACAACCAAACCTCAATGCAACAGCACCAGAAGGAACTGTCACAAAACAGGTATTTAAAGGGACTGGAGAGATGGCTCGGTCATTAAAAGCTAGGCTCACAGATGTTTAAAGATTGGATTTGGGAAGCTGGGCGGTGGTGGCGCACGCCTTTAGTCCCAGCACTCGGGAGGCAGAGGCAGGCGGATCTCTGTGAGTTCGAGGCCAGCCTGGTCTACAAAGTGAGTCCAGGACAGCCAGGGCTGTTACACAGAGAAACCCTGTCTCGAAAAACAAAAAAAAAAAAAAAAAAAAAAAGATTGGATTTGGAGGTAAAGGAAAGGGAAGGAGGTGAGTGTGGTAGAAGTCAGGCCTATTTAGTGAATTAGTAGGCAGTTCAGATTAGCATCTGGCAGCACATAAGGAAGAGCTTGATGTTCCTTTAACCTGCTGAAATGGACAGAGCTGGGTTTGTCCGTGGCCGGACGTTATGTCCTGTTGAAGGGGGATGGCAAAGAAACTGCAGAAGCCTCGCAGACGATGTCAGTTGCTGTGAGAAACAATGGGACAGCTGGACATTGTGAGAAATCTTGTGGACCCTCGGGACTGCCAAAGCTGTTTGGAGAGGCTTTGGGCTGTAAAGCTTTCCTGGACCAAGGAGAGCATGGAGGCGGGTCTCAGCTGATGGAAAAAGCCAGCCTCAGTTTAGCACTTGGAACAGACTGACTTTCTAAATCAGCCGCAATTTGGTGGTTGAAATAAACTGGCCAAGTAAGGCTGAAGGGATTTAAGCTTAAAAGATACTACCTGATAGGACTGCTGTAAACCAAGTCACCCCTCATGGACCTATGCTAAGAATATTAGTATCCTTTTCAGAAAGTTAAAATAGTGTTAGTTAAGTGTTTTTAGATATTTGGGCATTCTTAGATTGTAGATTTTAAATTATAGATTTTAGATTATAGAATTTAGGTTTTTTTTTTTTGGTTTTTCGAGACAACGTTTCTCTGAATATCTCTGGCTGTCCTGGACTCGCTTTGTAGACCAGGCTGGCCTCGAACTCACAAAGATCCACTTGCCTCTGCCTCCCAAGTGCTGGGATTAAAGGCGTGCACCACCACCGCCCGGCAGAATTTAGGTATTTTATAAGTGTTTCTTAAGTATTAATAAATGTAAATGTTTATAAATAAAAATATTCTATTACAGGTGAGGATAATTGGGGTTCCTCCCTGAGCAGGGCCTGGTGTCTGGGGTGGTAGTGCAGAGGGACACAACTAGAGAGAAGCCTAGCCTGCTGGTACCATAGCCATCCAAGGCCTTGAACTGGAAGTCTGTCCTTACACTTGAATTGGAAGTCTGTCCTTACACTTGAATTGGAAGTCTGTCCCTTACACTTGCATATTCCCTGACCATCTTCCCTCTGCCCATTGCAAGAGCATAGAACAGCCAGATAGTGAGAAGGGGTGCAGGGAGACTCGGGGACAGCCTGGACCTCAGAGTCTCTGCCTGCCAAAGGAGGAGACAGAGGTGCCAGCCTGGCCCTAATCCAACAGGATGGAGTCGGTGAGTGAGGAGGACAACTCTGCCTGCTGCTGTCCCCCAGCTCAGGCACAGCGCTTGGTCTCCAGAGTGTGGGAACAACTGAGCTGGAACCTTTTCCTTGCTCAGTCTGATGTGCGTGTGGATGATCTGGACCGAGGCCCTCACAGCACCAGATGCCACCGCCGGGTGGAGATCAGGGGCCCCAGGGGAAGGGGCCACAGGCAGGGAGGGGTACCCAGGGCTGAGACATCCTGGAGACAGGGCAGGTGTGTTTGTGCAGAAAGCTCTTCCTACCTTGTTCAGTCTCTTGTTCTTGTTTCCTCCTACCGAGTCCAGTCATTACCTAGAATCAGCCTTGATGTCTGTCTTTTGAACATTCTTCTTAAATCAGTTCATTTAGGTTGTATCAGAATCTATTCAGGTCTGCAGGACACCAGTAGCATTAAGAACCGCACAACAAGAGCTTTTTCTGCAAGTTAGGGGTATCAGGACTTTTCCTCACCAGACAGACACCTTAGTCTGCAGCTTTGAAGCCATTGCCTTGGACAATAACAGACACAACTGATTCCCGGCATTGACCCTCAAATATGGTTTCTAGTTGACAAGGAATTTGCAGTAACAGTGAACTTGACCTGGTGCACCCTGTGGATGCAGCCTGCTCCAACCCTGGCAGGGAGATGAGGTCAGCAGGGTAACCTTAACAGCGTAGGAAGGATGCCTTCAAACCATGTCACAGGATTTGAAAGAGCCCCAAGAAGGAGTCCCTTGCTCTGAGGTGCACGAGATGCCCCCTGCCCTAGGAGACAAGGTGACTGTGACCTCTGAGAGTGTTCCTGGGAATGCCCTGCAGGCCTCCTGCAGGCCGTGGGAGTCTGGAAGGTGTAGGCCTTCCCATGTTCTGGTTTTGTTCAGAAAAGAGAGAAGTCATAGCTCAGGATAGGTCTCTGCCCCATCCTCTCCCACTCCTTCAGGCTCCTCAGAACTCTCATCTCCTCCAGGCCCAAGGCCTTCTGTTCTCAGTATGTTCTTCTGTTCCTGGTAACCCCTTCCCCTCCTGCCTTGGGTGAGGACACAGACTTCTGAGGCAGCCCAGCACAGTAGGAGCACACACATTTGTTGAAGGAAGGATTGATGGCGAGTCTGTGCCTTGCCTTTTCTGTGGACATGTTGGCCTGTGTGTGTGGCAGTTGGGATGTGTGTTTGGGCTTTGCCTCCTCCACAACCTGTCACTTCCCTTATGGATATTTGTGGAGTACCCACTGTGTGCTGGGCTATATTTTAGGCAGGGAGGGACAAGGTAGACAGACCAGTGCACAGGGTCCAGAAGGTTGGGACAACTAAGAGGACAGGAAGATAAAGGACCACAGGTGTGAGGAGGCACTGAGGTCCTGGGAGTGTTAAGGGCCTTACTTCATGGCCAACTGCTTAAGTGAAAGTGAGAGAGAGGAAGGGAAGAGCCACAGAAGCTGAAGGAAGGGTTGGGGCCGGGAGCAGATGGTGCCTAGAGCCTGCCTGTGTTGGAGACTATTAGGAAAAGGCTGGAGGTAGGCCCTGAGAGGCAGTGTCCAGGCAGGATGTAGGAGGGGTGTCTGTGCTGGGGACTGAGGTGTCAGCAGGCCTGTGCACAAGCCTGAGGGTGTATGCAGAGCCCAGCTCACTTAGATCTGATTAGCATGTGTCACAAGGGGTGGTTCAGGTTGAAAGGCCTGAGCTTTGTCTGGGGTACAAGGTCTCTGGTGTTAGGCTTCTTTCTACAAAGATTCTGTCCCTAGGCCATGAACTTCTGATGGGGGAGGGGCTACTTTCCTCAATCCTTGCGTTTCTTCCTCCTGGCCTTGCCATCTGGGGGTTAGGGAGGGGCCTAAGGGACAAAACAGTTTTCTTTCCTGGGAGATTTGCAGTCTGTGGACATCCTTCTTTCCTAGCCCCCTTCCTTTGCAAAATCCCATCTGTCAGGGCGGCCTCTGACCCTTACCTCTCCCCTGGTGTGGGCAGAAGATGGGGACGGGGGAGAGCCTTCCCCACAGCCCTAGGGGAGATACAAGCCTCTCCTTCTAGTCCATGCCATCTGTCCCTTTCTGCTTTGACCACCTGCTCCATTGCAGCTAGGCAGGGCCACCTCCCCTTTATGTACCTTGGTTTCCCCAAGTGTTAAGTGTGAGTTTCCCAGATGTGAGGGACTTGTGATCACTATACCCAGATCCAGCAGCACTGTTGGCAAACCAAGGTTTGTCAGTTGAGCTTTGCTTTGCTTTACTTAGGCAGATTTAATTTGAATTAATTCTGGAAGCTCTGCAAATGGGAAAATAAATATCATCTGCCACAGTTTAAAAATATGGGGGTGGGCTGGTGTGGCAGCCCAGGTTTCAGAGCTGTCCTAACATGTCCCGAGTCCCACATGGTATACATACACACAGACACAGTCACTTAAACAAAAGACATTCAACTTTTATTTTTATCTTACCCTTTTTGGTTTTTTGCCTGCATGTATATCTGCGCATGCCATATGTGCCTGGTGCCTCAGAGGCAAGAAGAAGGTGTTGTAGCCCCTGAAACTGGAATTACATGTGGCTACCAGCAACTGAATCTGGATCCCCTGCAAAAGCAGCCAGTGCTCTTAGCTGCTGAGCCTTCTTCCTTCTAGCCCAGTAGAAATAAGTAATAAAACCCTTGGGCTTGCAAATTCAAACTTCATCTCTGCCTTTGCAACGTGATAGTCCCAGTGGGGAGCTGATGGGGCCATCTCTTCAGATGCTCAGATCCATTTGTTCCTACTTCTCCTGCACCCCTCACCTGCCAGCCCGTGCCTCATCTCCCTGAGGACTGTTTGCTGAGAGACATGAACATTTGTGGCTTGGCATCTGGCTCAGCTGGTTCCAGCCCACACATTCATGTTCTCAGCTAGCGTTTGAGGAGATCCAGACCGGCACCCCAAGTAGCTGCTTTGCATAATCTTGTGTCGGGAGGATTGGCTTTTCCTATGTTCCTACCCCACTAAGTTCCTATGACAAGGCCCTAACTGCCCAGTGTGATGACACTTTGAGATGGATCCTATAGGGATGATTAGAGTTAGATGATGTCCTGAGGATGGGGTCTTCACGGTGGGATTATTGGCCTTATCAGAAGAGCAAGAGAGGCTCCCACACCCATATGGCCACACACAGCATCTTCTGGATACATAGGTATCAACTCCACAGCCATGTCAGTGTTAGCAACCGTTGTCTAGCCTTCAGACTTGACCTTGGGAAGTGACCTTGAAAGCTCTGCTGCCCCATTTATCAGTCCCATGGTCATGTGGTCAGGAAGTTGGCTTATAGCCATGTTAGCAGAGGTCAGGAGAATCACCCTGCTACTTGGGCAGAGCAGGGGAGGTCTCAGTGCAAGATGCCTCCCCTAGAGAAACTTCTCAGACAAAGAACCAAACAGAGACCAGAAAAAATAGTAAGCAGGCCCTTGATTAGAGCAGACTTTGGGGAAAGGACAACAACATTGCAGGAAGGCAAGGAGGGCAGCCGGGGGTCTGTATCTACTAAAGCTCTTATGGAAGTGGGCGTGAAAACTTGCTCATCTCCTCAGGCCAATAGAAGAAGAAATTGAATGGCTTCTCTACCAACACAATACATTGAATTGAGCCAAATCAAAGTATAAAGGCAGGTTTGTTGGGGACAGTTCTCAGGTGGGTTCATTGACCTCATGTGGAGGAGGTCAATGAAATCAAAGGGCTGGATTGAGGTGGAGGCTTCTTAAAGGGGAGGGGGTGGGAGTGGTGACATGATGGTGAGGTACTGGGGTTATCACCTCATTTGATTTTAGAGTGAATTAGGTGAATTTAGGGTGGTTTTGGTTCCAGTGGTCTCTTAAGTATCCAGAATTAGGAGCTGACCTTGTCCAGTGTTTTCGTGGGCTTTTGGAAGTGCAGGCTCTTGGTCAGAGGAGAAGGGTGGGGAGGTGGTTCTCTTGGTCCATACCATCTTGCCTGTCCTCAAACCTCCAGCCTAACAGAAATAACTATATTCTAGTATTGTTAATTTAACTCTGTAGTCAGTCGAAGGCTGTTTTGTGTGTCCTCTAACTCACTACATTCATCATCATGAATTATCTTTCAGCTTCTGTCAACTTTGGGCCAGGAAGGTACCCAGTTAGTCACACTTATGGTTTACCCTTTAGCTGTCCAGACAGTTTGGGACCGCAGGCTGCTCTTCTGCTTTCCATTTTTAACTCAGCTGTGACTAGCAGTTGGAGGAACACTCGCTGAACTGTTAGGCTTTGAGGGCTGGTGAGGTGGATCTGACTGTAAAGAGCTTTCGAGCAAGCATGAGGACCTGAGTTTGATCCCAAGCACCCTCATAAAAACAGACCCTGTCTCAGAAAGCAAAGTGTATGGCGCTTGAAGGTCAAGAGAGGTTGGCCTTTGCAACAAACAAAGCAGATGGCACTTGAGGGTCAACAGAGGGGGCCTCTGCAACTTTCTTTCAGTTCATTTCCTTATTTTGTTTTTTTCAAAAGAATATTCCGGAAAGTAATGGTTATGTGTAAATAGGTGAGATACTGAGATGGGTGGCCTTCACAGGCCACCTGACTGAATGTCACTCACTGTGGGATGATTGGCTAATACAGAGCCATGCAGTTTCTAGGCAGAAATGAAATGAGCATATATTTTGATTTCAGGAAGCGCTGACCTTGGAGGAATTTGAATTTCTGCCAAGTGGCTTCTTTATTTCTTTTTTTTTAAGTAGAATTTTGTCTTACTTAATCTTTTGATAGAAGAGACAGTACGTTTTGCTTGTATTTCCCACAATTTCCCCCTTGTTTGCATTTTTTATCCTTCTCTTCCAGTTCATCCAACAGTGCATGGCTTTCCTGTTCTGAACTACTAGCTTGGAAGGTCCTGTTTTGATATGACACAGGAGCTTTGTCAAACAAGCTGTTTCCACTTAGTGTTTGGATCAACCTTGACATGTACAGGATCACACGACAGACACCCAGCTGCAATCGGGGAGGTGAGAAAGAAATCGTTACCCCTTTTCGTTTTCCAAACCCACCTTCCCTAAGACTAAAAAGAGGGTCATTTGCATCTGAGGTTTTAGTTAGCTGATCAGAGAGTCCCTGAAGTGCCTTTATAATCATGCCATCAGGAGCTGTATTATTAAAAATGAAAGTACAGTACTGACCCCTATCATCACATAGACTCTACCTTTTTCTGATAACGTCCTGTCTAGGAATAGCCTGTTTTCCCATGCCACTCTACTGGTGGTATCCAGTCAGTCATTTATTCCCTTGATAGAGTTCCTAGTACAATTTACAAATCTTTGTTGGTTTTAGTACATGTAATAGATCCAGTCTATATTGTTTCAGTCTACATTTTAATTTATGGTAGGTGCTCAGAGTAGCACTAACTCAAGTCCTGCTACTTGATTCCTAGCCTTAAACTCATCAAAGACTCCTCTTGGCACTCTAATGGAGTGTCAAATGGCCGTTCTGGAGTCAGAAGCACCCCTTTCAACGAGACGCTATGCAACAGTGAAAAGGCTAACCAACTGAACCAAAGCTCCCCTCCAGTTGGCTGCTGAGATTTGCATTACTGGACCAGTACCAGGCTGCTCCCCTGGCAACACGCAGGCTAGCACTTGTCACGTCCTCAGAGGCGCCTGGGCCTTCACATCCGCACACATTTCCTGAGATTTCCAATTTCTCCCCTCACCTTTCCAGGCAGGAAGTGTAACTGGGTTCTTAACAAGAGAGGTCAGATAATCCTAGGGTTTTTGCCTCAGTCCCCAGGTGGCTAGGAACACAGAGGAAATGGTTTGCAAGATGGATTCCTCCAGGCCATCTCATTCTGAAAAGGAAGATCCGTACATCCCAACCCTAGGGCCACTGAGGTCCATTTGTATGGGACAGAACCACCCAAGCTTCCGGCCCCCTTGCTGGGCAGGTGTGACATTCACTCTTATTTAAGGCACTGAGAAGATACTCAACCCTCATTCAGTGCTCCCCTCACCCCAGTTCCAACCTCTATAGTCTCCTTTAGATATTACATTTCTACTCCCCATGCCTTTTTGTCAACCCTGCGTTCAACAGATGTGGCGAGATGTGCACCAAATTGAGCAGTGAGTGCCAAGATTGTTTTACTTAAATCAATCTGTAGGTTTCCCATGATCTTTCACCGTAATAAAAAAATCTAAAGTTGGGGCTGGAGAGATGGCTCAGCGGTTAAGAGCACTGCCTAGTGTTCTTCCAAAGGTCCTGAGTTCAATTCCCAGCAACCACATGGTGGCTCACAACCATTCACAATGTGATCTGGTGCCCTCTTCTGGAATGCAGGTGTACATGCAGATAGAGCACACATATGCATAAAATAAATAAAATAAATCTTTAAAAAAAAAAAAACTAAAGTTAGTTCTTTCTTTTTTTCTTTGTTTTTCTTTCTTTCTTTCTTTCTTTTTTTTTTTGAGACAGGGTTTCTCTGTGTAACAAGCTCTGGCTGTCTGGACTCACTTGGTAGACCAGGCTGGCCTCGAACTCACAGAGATCTGCCTGCCTCTGCCTCCCAAATTCTGGGAATTAAGGCATGTGCCCTCATGCCTGGCGCCAAATTTTAATTTTGAAAGGTCTCCTTGTGGTAGGATTCACCCATTTCCCTGGGCACTACTGTCAGGAGCCTTCTTTACTCAGGGGTAATATGTCCAGTTTCCCTATGTCAATCCAGACCTAGGTGTCCCTGGCTAATGTCACCTGAAAGGGCCACTCACTGGTCAGTTTTAATTAGTTCTCTTTCTAGATTTTTATCATCATTCAGTTTCTAGGCTGGAAAGAATAGGGTAGACTTGAGTGGTGGGGCCAGAGTGGGAAAGTCTTATCCTCTAAGAGAAAGCAACGTGGAGGAGAGACCCAGCACATAGTTTCCAGTGGGAAGGGACTTCCCAGGTGCGCAAATCCATACAGCTTAAGACACTGTCTGAGGTCCTCCTGAGAGGTGTATGGATTCTAAGCAAAAACTATAGGCAAACTCTTAGTCCAATGCAACGATACTCTAAAATTAACTTAGTAATTTATCATTTAAGGATCTGACTCATTCTTTCAACTTTACCTGAGGAGGAAGGGCCCCAAGGAGTGTGACAGTCCCAATTAACATCCAGGTCGTTTAGAGCAGTAGCAGTAAATGGCTTCTGTTATCTGACTTAGTATTTTCTATGGGTTCTAAGTGTATCTTCATTATATGGTTAGCTTTGGGGAGAGGGAAAGCTCCCACCCAATTAGTTAACTGATTTACAATAACTGATAACTATTTAGTCTACCCACATTTCTGCGGCATCCCCTTAGATGCTCAGGGTCTCAGATTATGAAGTCTCTCATTCAGTTACTTTTTTCATCCTCTTGCCTATCTTTTGACAAGTCCTACACACCCCACACACGTGTTCAGCAACAGTGTAGATTATACAGTGATAACTTCTGTGTTGCATCACACATAGCCTGGGTCCCTTGGTGGGTCCCTTCATAAAATACGCACTGTTAGCCGGGCGGTGGTGGCGCACGCCTTTAATCCCAGCACTCGGGAGGCAGAGGCAGGTGGATCTTTGTGAGTTCGAGGCCAGCCTGGTCTACAAAGTGAGTCCAGGACAGCCAGGGTTACACAGAGAAACCCTGTCTCGAAAAAACGAAAACAAAAAAACAAAAAAAAAAACAAAAAAACAAAAATAAAAATAAAATACGCACTGTTTGGAGTCCAATCTCTGGAGATTCTGTGGCCTTTTTGTTTGTTTGCTTGTTTTGGTTTTATGGGTTTTTCAAGACAGGGTTTCTTTGTGTGTCTCTGGCTGTCCTAGACTCACTTTGTAGACCAGGCTGGCCTTTAACTCAGAGATCTGCCTGCCTCTGCTTCCTGAAAGCTGGGATTAAAGGTGTGCACCCCTACGCCCAGTCATTACAGACAGCTGTGAACTGCCATGTGGGTGCTGGAATTTGAACGCAGGTCCCTTGGAAGAGCAGCCCGTGCTCTTAACTGCTGAGTTATCTCTCCAGGACTCTGTGGCATTTTTGATCAAGATGACAAGTGACTTATCAGAGGGTTCCCATTATGCTCTGGGTCTTGGCTAACCTTGGAGGACAAGAGGCTGTCCTCTTTTGACCCTTCTTTCCTTATTGGTATAGGCTTCTGGGCCTTGGCAGTTGACTCCCAGAAAGTGGCTTTCCTACTCATTAAATTCTGCTTCTGTATAGCGTCAAGATAAGGATTAGACAAAACAACCTAGACAGTTTTAAATGAATCTTGATTTTTGTTATGACTCTATTTCCCTAAGTAGCTAAATCCTAGCAAAGTTAGCAAAAACCACAATTGTCTCCATCAGACACTCATGTTTTCTCATAAACATTACCATCTGTAGATTAGCATAGCCTTAGAGATTTTAACAACTAATAACCTTTGATCATCAAACATATATCATCCTAAGTCCCCATCCTTCACAGGCTTTGTACAGCTTGCTCAGACCTCCTGTGACTTGGCTTTAGGCTTCCATGGTTTACCCTCATTTCTTATTTTTCTGTTTTTTTTTTTGTTGTTGTTGTTTGTTTGTTTTTTTTTTTTTTTGGTTTTTCGAGACAGGGTTTCTCTGTGCAACAGCCCTGGCTGTCCTGGACTTGCTTTGTAGACCAGGCTGGCCTCGAACTCACAGAGATCCGTCTGCCTCTGCCTCCCAAGTGCTAGGATTAAAGGCGTGCGCCACCACACCCGGCTTCATTTCTTTTTTTTTTTTTTGGTTTTTCGAGACAGGGCTTCTCTGTGTAGCCCTGGCTGTCCTGGACTCAATTTGTAGACCAGGCTGCCCTCGAACTCGCAAAGATCCGCCTGCCTCTGCCTCCCAAGTGCTGGGATTAAAGGCGTGCGCCACCACTGCCCGGCTTCGGCTTCATTTCTTATTTTTCATTCTTAGGACAAAGCTATTTTATCATACAAAATCCACCTTTATCTAAAGTATTCTCTATTCTTTTTTTTTAACACCTGTTGCCAAAGTTATAACCTCATACTTACAACCTTCTCAACAATTCTTTCTTATACCTGTTTCTTATTTAATTTCCCTAAAAAAGATTTGGAGCTAAATTAGATGTGGCGCATTGTAGTGGATTAAGATTATCTGTACACACTGTGAGTTCGAGGCCAGCCTGGTCTACAAAGCGAGTCCAGGACAGCCAGAGCTGTTATACAGAGAAACCCTGTCTCGAAAAACCAAAAAAAAAAAAAAAAAAGATTATCTGTACACATACTTTTAGGGGGCAAGCTTTTTTCCTATTGTGAAAACTCTTCTGCATGATTTTTATACCCTTTCCTCATCTTATAAAAAGTTTCCATTTTTTTTTCAGGTGTCTTGGAGATGCCAGCGGCCTTGAAGTGACAGCCTCTTTGGAAACAAGGCAGGGGGAGGGACATGCAGCACCCTGTGCCTTTCTGTGTTAATTCTGTACTTGCAGTTTTATATGACAGATATGACAGAAGACATTCTCCTTGGTCTAGCTAGAATAGAGAACAGATGCAGCCCAGAAAACAGCCAGAAAAGTCATTTCTTCTCCCTCTGTCCCACCTGTAAATCTTTGGGGTATCCCCACTGGAACATGCTTCAAAGGAATCCCTAACTCTCCCAATTCTCATCAAAAGTGACAAGGGGGAATTACTTCCTGTTCTTTTTTAAAGATAAGGCATTCCTCCTTGAAATGTCTCTTCATTCCACATTAATAACATTTGTTTTCTCTTTTTTCCCTGGAATTTTTCTTTTGCTTCAGTCCTACTGAGGGTTGCAACAGTTTTGTCTTTCTTTCTTCTTTCTTTCTTCTTTTTCTTTTTTCTTTCTTTCTTTCTTTCTTTCTTTCTTTCTTTCTTTCTTTCTTTCCTTCCTTTCCTTCCTTTCTTTCTCTCTCTCTCTCTTCTCTCTCTCTCTCTCTCTCTCTCTCTCTCCCCCTTTTTTTGTCAACTTGATACAAACTAGAATCTCTAGGAAGAGGGAATCTCAGTTGAGAAAATGTCTCCATCAGATTGTCCTATATGCAAATCCGGGAGGCAGGTTTTGGATTAATGATTGCTGTGGGAGGGCTCTGTGACTTGGGCAACCCCTGGGCAGGCAGTCCCGGGTTGAATAAGAAAACAAACAGAAAGCTATGAAAAGCAAGCCAGTAAGCAGCCTTCTTCCATGGTCTGTGCTTCAGTTCCTGCCCTAACTCCCACCACTGACGGACTGTGACCTACAAGTCAAACACACACTTTCTCTGCCCTCCCCCCACATTGATTTTGGTCTGTGTTTTATCACATCAACGGAAAAGAAAACTGAGACAGGAGTCCTCTTTCTGATGACTTGGACCTTAAGTTCCTGGGTCCTGCTTTACTGTCCAGCTGGTTTTAAAATAGACGTTATTTTCACTTTTGCTTTTGTTTGTCTTCATCCTTAGTTACATATGTCTTTTGAGTTCCAATAACTCAACTTTCTGACCTTCCATGCCCCAGTCTTCTGGAACTTTCCTACTATGTCTGGCCAGATGTTAATTACCAAATGTAATTTTAGAATCCCTTGTCCCAAAGGGCTCTTCTGTGTCTAATCTTGGGTACTTTCTCATCTGATCCTTCAGGGTTTCTGGGAACAATTTATGGCCCTCTCTTTTTTTCTCCTGTTGCATATTAAAGGCTTTTTTTTTTCATATTCAAGGAAGAGGATACTGAATTGTCCTTATGATGGTGTGCCCTTGATGGGCCTCATTGTTGTCACTCCACGTGGATTGTTGGTTGGGGAACTTTCCATCTACTGTTCTTATACCTGCGTTCCGGGATGATGCTTTCTTTCTGATGAGGCCCTTCTTCTCACCCCTCCACTTCTTTTCTTTTAAGAGAATAAAATGGAGAGGGCCAGTGAGATGACCAGACGACTTAGATCCCTAGAACAAACAAGGTGGAAGGAGAGAACTGACTTTCACAAGTTGTCCTCTGACCTCCACATGTGTGCGTGTGTGCGTGCATGTGTGTGTGTATGCACACGTATGTGAACACACACATAAACAATTGCAAAAACATAAACTAAAATTAAAAGAAAATAAATGAGGAGGTAGAGGTGGAAATTTATCTGTGAGCTTGATACCAGTCTGGTCTACATAGTGAGCTTCAGGACAGCCAGGACTATGCAGAGAGACTGTAGTGAGCATTTAAAAAAATGTTTATTTATTACTTCAGGTTACATCTCCATGACAGTGTCCTCTTCCCACCCCTCCCAGTCCCACTCTCCCACCCTCTACCCCCTACCCCTTCCATCCCACTCCTCCCGAGTGGAGTTTCCCTACATATTAGTCCCCCACCCCAGTTCAGTAGTCATATGAGGGCCAAGAGCCTCCTTATACACTGGGGGCCTACAAGGCAGCACCACTAGGGCAAAGTGTCTCACTGACAGGAAACAAAGTCTGTGTTCCTGTTTCCTTTGGTGCATTGGTTGCCTGTACTATATGGCTAAAATCTGATTATAAGTGAATAGATGCCATGTGCATCCTTCTGAGTCTGGGTTAGCTCACTCAGGATGAGCTTCTCTAGTACCATCCATTTGGCTGAAAATTGCATGATTTCGTTGTTTCTGATGGCTAAGTAGTATTCCATTGTGTAGATGTGCCACAGTTTTTTTTTTTAATCCATTCCATCTGGGTTGTTTCCAGTTTCTAGCTATTACAAATAAAGCTGCTTTGAACATAGATGAAGAAACGACCTTGTGGTTTGGTGAGGGATCATTTGGATGTATACCCAGAAGAGGTATGGCTGGGTCCCGAGGCAGAGCTATTCCAAGTTTTCTAAGATATCGCCAGACTGACCTCCATAGTGGTTGCACAAGTTTGCACTCCCACCAGCAACGGAGGAGTGTTCCCCTTTCTCTACAACCTCGCCAGCATGTATGCTGTCATTTGAGCTTTTGATCTTAGCCATTCTGACAGGTGTGAGATGGAATCTCAGAGTCATCTTGAGTTGCATTTCTCTGATGATTAAGGATGCTGAGCATTTCCTCAAGTGTCTCTCAGACATTAGGGATTCCTCCTCCTTTGTGAATTCTGTTTAGCTCTCTTCCCCATTTTTTGATTGGATTATTTGGTTTCTTGGCATTTAATTTCTTGAGCTCTTTGTAAATTATGGATATTAGCCCTCTGTCAGATGTGGGGATGGTGAAGATCTTTTCCCAGTCTGTAGGCTGCCATTTTGTTCGAATGAGTGTCTTTTGCCTTACAGAAGCTTTTCAGTTTCATGAGGTCCCATTTATTGATTGTTGGTCTTAGATCCTGAGCTGTTGGTGTTCTGTTCAGGAAGTTGTCACCTGTCCTGATGAGTTTGAGGGTCTTCCCCACTTTCTCTTCTAATAGATTTAGTGTGTCTGGCCTTATGTTAAGGTCTTTGATCCACTTGGACTTAAGTTTTGCATGAGATGATAAGTATGGGTCTAATTTCATTCTTATGCTTGTCGACATCCAGTTAGACCAGCACCATTTGTTGAATATGCTATCATTTTTCCATTGTATAGTTTTGGCTTCTTTGTCAAAAATTAAGTGACCATAGGTGTGTGGGTTCATTTCTGGGTCTTCAATTCGATTCCATTGATCCACTGGTCTGTTTGTATACCAGTACATGCTGTTTTTATTACTATTGCTCTGTAGTACTGCTTGAAATCTGGGATGATGATACCTCCAGATTTTTTTTTTTTTTTGTACAGGATTGATTTAGCTATTCTGGGTTTTTTGTTATTCCATATGAAGTAGAGAATTGTTTTTTCCAGATCTATAAAGAATTGTGGTGGTATTTTGATAGGAATTGCATTGAATCTGTATATTGCTTTTGGCAGGATGGCCATTTTTATTATGTTGATCCTACCTATCCATGAGCATGAGAGATCTTTCCATCTTCTGATGTCCTCTTCAATTTCTTTCTTCAAGCACTTGAAGTTCTTGTCATACAGGTCTTTCACTTGCTTGGTTAGAGTTACCCCCAGGTATTTTATATTGTTTGTGGCTACACAGAGAGACTTTAGTGAGCATTTGGTTTTTTTTTTTAAAAGTTATGTTGGGAATGTTTTTGTTTTAACCCAGATAAAACAGCTCAGATTATCCACAGCAGCTAACTATAATTTGTCTTGTGCTGTGGCAGGGAAGTGATTTTGCTAGCTGAAGATGGTTTACATTTGGAATTCTGGGACTCTACAAAGGTATATCAATGCCAGAGCTCCAAGAGAGGTGACAGCTGCTGCTCCCCCTGCTGCTGCCCTTGTTGCTCCTGCTGTTGCTGTTCTCTATTTGCTGACTGCTGGTTGCTAGATTGATGGTTGGAGATTTACTGACAAAGATCAAACTCTTCCCCAAGGAAGTAGATGCCCCTAATCAACGGGAAGTAATCTAATGATATCGATGTCCCCTTTCCCTTCTAACCTTATTCCTCTCCTACCTAGTGTTGGGTGGTTGGAAGGAATAGGTGTGGTGCATGGAGGTAGGAAAAAGAACCCAATAAAGTAGCCAAAAGTCCAGTTACAGAGACTCTATGTCAGAGAGAAATGAGAGAGAGAGAGAGAGAGAGAGAGAGAGAGAGAGAGAGAGAGAACAGGACAGGATAGGGCAGGACATCCAAATTCCTCTTCTGGTGTCTGTGCACAAATATAAGTGTGTGTACTAAACACATATAAATACACCACACACATACACACAAACAAAAGTTAAAATTTTTCTTTTAAAGTTCAAGAGTTGGAAATTTGCAAAATTCACAAAAGCATAGATATGAAATTAAGTGCTGTTAGGAAGCATTCTCCTGTTAGACTAGTTTTCATAGTCCCAGAAGGTGTAGTATAGGCTGCTGGGAGAGAAACGACATCAACAGATGTGAATCCTCTGGGCTGCAATAGTAACCAGCGTAGCATAGATGCAATAGTGGCACAGACGCTCTAGGGGAGCCAACAGCTTTCCAGTTGGATTTAAGGCCAGTTCCACAGGAGGATATATATGCCTGATATTGCAAATCTCTATACCCATAAGATTAGTGCAGCCTTCGGACCTCATCAGAGAAGCTTCTTTGTGCAATGGATGGCAGCAGAAATTCAGAACTGGTTGAAGGGCAGGGAATAAGTGTCTGTGGAGTGTTCAACCACATCTGTGAGATCTGTATCAAATCAAGGAAGAAGGGGCAGA
>CAJQZJ010001061.1:2367356-2390763 GCA_907164525.1 Lophiomys imhausi
CAACCACATCTGTGAGATCTGTATCAAATCAAGGAAGAAGGGGCAGAGAGACTGTACTCAACCATGTCCGTGAGATCTGTATCAAATCAAGGAAGAAGGGGCAGAGAGACTGTACTCAACCATGTCCATGAGATCTGTATCAAATCAAGGAAGAAGGGGCAGAAAGACTGTACGGCCAGAAGTCGGGAAGGACCAGAGTGAAAGAGATTCTTTTGGATACCAAATGGCCACTGAACTTATGGGCTACAGCAGCAATGGTTGCCTGCACATGATCAAGCCAGTTAACATTTCAGCACAGAGCTGGGAGGGGCTCATGGGCCCCTACCCCTAACTAAGGAGCTATTTAGAGTTGAACACTTCTGGCGAAGTAAAGTCCGGTTTTTGTTTGTTTGTTTTGTTTTGTTTTAAGGGTGCAGCCTTGACAGTTTGATCATGGTCCAGAGGATGGCACTACACCCATGAGTAGATGGGCAGCAGATTGGACTTGGTGGCTGATAAAAAGAAAAAAAGGGAGTGAGGGATGGAGGAGTTAGGGGGCAGGGGGCAGGTAAATATGATCAAAATACATTGTATGTATGCATAAAATTCTCAAAGAGTGAATAAAAGTATTATATTTAAATATAAAAGGGAAATTAGCTGCTATTATTGTAAATAGGATATGTGTATTATATGAATAATATGGTTGTGTATTTAATATCTATTTGTGCTGTAGAGTGCTTTGAAATGTGTTTAAAATGCAACACTTCCTTAGCATTCCTCCATTATCTTTAAATGTTATTTAACTGCACCATTTTTGAGTTACTGCATGATATTCCTAACCAGAAAGTGGAGATAGCTGAAGAGTTATGTCATGAGTACTGACAAGAATTATGAGCCAGGCGTGGTGGCACATGCCTTTAATCCCAGCATTCTGGGAGGCAGAGGCAGGCTGATCTCTGTGAGTTCGAGGCCATCCTGGTCTACAAAGTGAGTCCAGGACAGCCAGGCTTGTTACATTGAGAAACCCTGTCTTGGACAAAAAAAAAAAAAAAAAAAAAAAAAAAGAAAGAAAGAATTATGTAGAAAGCTCAGTCTAGTTTCTTCCCAGGATGGACTTTTATAATATAATTGAGCTGATTTTGATCAAGATGGTGTGCACGTTTGAAAACTGGCTTACTATTGCAGTTGGGGGAACAGAGAGGGAAAGAGGCTCGTGAGTAATCACACAGAGAGGTAGCTGCAGAACTGGGAGTAGGGCCCAGCTTGATGGCTGGGCATGTAATACCATCTCGTGGGTAGGGGGAGGCAGGCCGATAGCAGGTTTGAGAACTACTTGGACCACAGCATGAATTTGAGGTCAGCCAGGGCAACTTAGTGAGACCTTGTCTCAAAAGACAAAAGTGAAAAGAGAGCATAGTGTACGCTTGTAAACCTAGTACTAGAGAGGCTGAGGCCAGCCTAGGCTAACTATATGTCAAAGCTTTACCTCAGAACCCCAAAATGTTGGGACTTATTCCCGAGGAAACTAAACAAACAAATTTGGGACTAGTAACTCTTGCAGCTGGGGACCGAGGAAATCCCAGCTGGAAGAGAAGAAAGGGAATGCTCTAGGCACCACAGCCTGGGCAGCCCGAAGGCCAAGCGGCCAGCTAGGCTCCCGCCAGCCACCGTGGGGCCACATCTGCCACTCCTGAGGTTGCTTGGCAACCTGGGTGGCGCGCCGTTCGAACGGAAGCGACGGGCCAATCAGGAAGTCTGGGGCGAACCATTGCTGCGACGGGGACGACGCGCTCATTTCCCTTTCCTCCCGGCCCTGGGGATCTTCTCCCAGCGGGATCGTGGGACATTTGGGGCCCCCCACTCGGGAAGTCTCCACTCGCGGCGGCCGTCTCAGGGCCGCGGGAACCACGTACTCCAGCTGTCAGCCTCGGCAGCCTGTGAGGAGCGGGGTTCCTCTGGACGCTGGCTGGAGGTGAGCACCGGGGTAAGAGTGGGGCAGAGGGTCCCGGGGTAGTGTTCACGCACCCACCCAGGCAACTGTCTCAACACATGGGACTGACAGAGGCTTCATATCTAGTGTCCAGCTAGGGAGTCAACAGAGGATCCAGGCTGTTCCCCTGTCCCACCTTGCAGCCCCAACTTCAGGCAGATCGCGAGAGGTTCAGCGGGCTCTTGCGGGTCTCTCAGGAGCTTATTGGGAGGCAATGACTCCGGGGACCTCCGGGCTAGGCTACCCCTGCCCCACCCTCCTTGGAGTTCCTCTTCAGGAACTATGTCTCTTTCCCAATTGGCAACTTTTCTGCCTAAAGGGTCCTGAATCCCAGTGCGGGCCCCCTGAGGCCTCTCTCGGGGCAGGTTAGATTGATTCCACAGGACAGCAGATTTAAAGGCTCTGGAAGTCATGTGGGCCTCTTGGGAGTCTGCTCCCTGTGTGTGGTGCGTGCATGCACGTGTGTGTGTGTCTGTCTGTCTGTCTGTCGTGGGGTGGGTGGGTCCACCTGTAAGCCAGAGTTGCTAGTTGCTGGACTTTAGAGTTGGGTGTAGGCTCAGGCCCTCTCAAATGGAGCATCTAATTTAGGCTAGACACTATCTACTCCCTGTCAGGTTGCTGATGTTGGTGTCCTTTTGTAGATGGGGAAACTGAAGTTCTGAGAAGTTGAGCTCGTTGGTCAAAGTCACAGACTTAACTATGCAGGGGTCTCCAGTCCTTGATACAGGGAATCGCAGATTTGATGGACAATCTATCTCTTCTGAAGGGAACTGCTCATCCTCTGAACCTCATTCTGGCTCTGGGGGAGTGTGTTTGTCCTTCTGTCTGTCCTTGCATCATACCCTGACCCTCAGCTCTTGTGTGGCCCAAGCTGGCCTAAGCCTTAGTAAGTACTCCAGGCTGGTTTTGAACTACCCATCCTCCTAAACCTGCCTCCTCTGATGAAAAACTTGTGTCACCGCCACACCAATTTTATTCCATTTTCAGTATGGAGCCTAGGACTTGGTGCAGACTCAGCAAGCACTCTACCAGCTGAGCTGCACCCTCTGTCTCATTTGTTCTTTCCATATTGCCTAGCTTCCTATGACCTGGCCTCTCCCTGAGTGCCTTGTTTTTCTCAGTAGCATCTGTGCCATACTATGGACTACATATCGTAATAGGCAGTTCATTATCTTCCCCATGGAATGTGTCAGGCAAATTGTGATGCTTAACACTGGCACACAATGCCAGGGTGCCCGAAACTCCCAGAATCACGATGATCAAAACCAACATCTGTTGGCCATTTGCTGCGTATTGTGGGATAGGGTGGTATGAGCTCAGGCCGACTCCAGCAAGCACAGGCACCACCTGCCCCTTCCCCACTCCCCACTTCAGCCACTTCCCTCTAGGCAAAATGACAGGTGCTGGGATGCTGGGGTGGCTTGCAGCAAGCAGGAACTGGACAGGCAATGGTGGCCATGCGCAGGGGCTGCTGGGAAATAATCAGAAACTCCTTAGGTACTGATGTGCCACTGAGAGGAACAGAGCTCTATTCCTGAGCCAAGGGGCTGGGTGAAAATGACACATGTAGCATAATGTGCTTTGCAGTCCCATGCTTTGGCTGCTGGTCAGCTGATTGAGAAGCCTCCGACATAGTGATTACTACTACAGAAAGTTATGAGGTCTCTGCCCTACGTGTGATTTGTCACTGGCTGTGTGACTTTGGGCAAGTTTCTTCACATTCTGAGCTGAGATAAACACTGACTGCATGTGAGCTCAGGCCTAAGCAGAAGGCACTGTAGGACAGGAAGTGGGCGCGGCCCGCAGGTCTAATTCAAGCCTCACCTTCCTATCCTGTCAGGCCCTTCCCTAAGGCCTTACTTGTTAGTATTTCCCCCCCCCCAACTTCTTCCCTCTCTCCCTCTCCTCCTTCTACTGTAAATTTCCCTTTGTTTCCATTTTGTCAGGGTGCAAACTAAGTCCCCAGTTTGCATTAGTTTGAATTAGTGGAGGCGCATATCTGGGGGGGGGGGTCATGCAAGAGCTCATTGCCCTATGCATCCACACCCACGTCCCCCCCCATGGTGGCCCACTCATAACTCCCTTCCTGAGGTTTGTGCAAAGCTACTGTGAGCAAGGCTGACTCCTGGGCAGGCCAGGGCATGATCCTGGTAAAAACTCCAGAAATAGCTTGGAACCTGGCCTGCCCTGGCGAATGCCCAGTAGGATGTCTGACCTGGACAGCTGGGATGGCTCTTCCCCACTGCCTGGAGCCTTCTTGATCCCCTTTGGCAGCAGCCAAAGGCCTCCCTGTCTACCAAGCCTGAGCCGGATTTCCTTTGAAAGGCAGAGAAGCAGGTGGGGCGGTGCAGAATGTCAAAATGATCAACCCTAGAAATCCCACCTTCTACCGAAGAAAGGATACAAAGGGAAGAGAGGACACGCCACTGCCTGGACTCAGAGCACTTGCCATGTGCTGAGTACTTTACCAGCAAGAGCTGTATGAAGCGAGGGGGTTACTGCTTTTACTTGTTGAACACATATGCTGCAATAGGCACGTGGAAGTCACAGGACACTTAGAGAAGTCCGTTCTCTCCTTCCATTGTGGCGGCCTGGGGATTGAACTCAGATCACCAGGCTTGTGTGCTAAGCACTTTTACTCTAAGCCATCTCTGGGCCCAACTTCACCACTTTGAAGTGTATATACGAGCTATCTAAAGTGTACAAGCCCATACCCAACAGTCATTTCCCACCCTCAAACTCACCAGTTCCCAGCAACTGTCACTCTGTCCTGTTCTTGCTGTTTTGACTCTATATACATCAAAGCAGGGGGATTCACCTCACTGTATTCAGCTCACTGCACTCAGCTTCATGTCTTCAGGTTTCATTCATGTTGCAGTCTGTCAGTCAGCTTTCCTTCTTAAAGACTGAATAATTGGGGCTGGAGAGATGGCTCAGCAGTTAAGAGCACTGGCTGTTCTTCCAAAGGACCCAGGGTCCAAATCCCAGCAACCACATAGCAGTTCACAGCTGTCTAATTGCCCAGTGCAGTGGCACACGCCTTTAGTCCCAGCACTCAGGAGGCAGAGGCAGGTGGATCTCTGAGAGTTCAAGGCTAGCTTGGTCTACAAAGTGAGTACAGAACAGCCAAGGGTACCCAGAGAAACCCTGTCTCGAAAAACAAAAAGAAGACCGAATAATCTATTGGACATGTCTTATGTTTCTTTACCCATTCATTCCTTCATGGGCACTTGGGTTGCACCTGCCTTTTGGCTGTGCTGACTAATGCTGCTGGGGATTCAGTGTGAAGGTTCCTGCTGGCATGCACACTCTAGGGTCCTTTGAGATGTGTGTTTAGATTTCCTTGGTGTTGCTCTGGTCAATCACTGCTTAACCTGCCAGGAACTGCTATGTTGTGTTTTTCGCTGTCATCACCATTGGATTCTAAAGCTGTACTCCCCACCCCACCGACACTTAATATCTTTTTTTTATAATTTATTTTTTATTTCTTCAAGTTACATCTCAATCACAATCCCCTCCCTACTCCCCCCCTTTAGTCCCACCCTCCCACCCTCTTCCCCCTCAACCCCCCCATCCTCTTCCCTTTTCTTTTTTAAGTTTAAGGTATATCTTTTTCCCCCCAACAGCTCCCCCTTTCAGTCCAACAAATGGTTCTTTCTCTCATAACAATAAATACAATACAAAACAACAGAAATAAATAGGCTACAATTATGAGAGTTATATGGACACTTAATATCTTAATAGTGTGTGTTTGGGATAGGATCTGGGCTAACAGGTGTGACAGTGTTGCTGTGATTTTGATTTGCACTTCTTTAGTGGTCCAGTGATGTACAGCATGCTTCCTTACATTCATTGGCTCTTTAGATAACTTGCGTGTGTGTGTGTGTATGTGTGTGTGTGTGTGTATGTGTGTGTGTGTGTGTCTGTCTGTCTGTCCCAGGCTGGCTTCAAACTTATGATCCTCCTGCATCACCCTCCTGAGTGCTGGGATTAAGGTATGGGTCATCATGCCCAGCTTTGTTTTCGTTGTGGAAGTGCTGCTTCCAATGAGTGAACTTTTAGCTGTCAACACAGTGCTGTTTTTGTCCTTAAAGCATGCTGGTGGAGGCCCCGCCCAGAGCTGAGCCCTGAAGGGTCTGCTTGTCCATCAGTCATCACAGTCCTCACTTTGATGACAGTTGTCATACCTTGGGGCTGTTTCATAGTAGGGGAAACTGAGGTATGGAGAAGTTCCCTGCAGCAGAGGTTTGGGTGGGGTGGGTCAGAGTCCTGAAGATTTTGACTCTGCATCTTTGGAGGAAGAACAGGGCAGGGCTGGAAGTGTCCAGGCTGGAACAGGGTGATGGAAGGCTGGCAGAGGACTCTGTGTGGACAGGACAGAGTAGTGTGGTAGCCTAGGGGAGACCTGGCCCTCAGGGATCCTGGTGGCCCCTTCCCCCAGCTAATTTTGGTTACAAGGGGAAAATGAGCAGCGAATCAGCTGATCACCAAGATCTTGTCAAATGCTCCTACAAGAGAGGTGTGCTGGGGACACAGGTGCATGTCTCTATGCTCCTTCCTTACTGTGTCCCTATCTTCTTCCTTCCTCCTTGTCTCCATTCTCTCCCCCTCTTTCCTTCCTCTGGAAATTGGAGTGTGATTGACATACAGAAAGCTGTGTGTTTTTGATGCTGGCTGGGGCCTCCTACAGCCTCTTGATCAGCGATGTTTTCTCTTGTTTGTTCCTGGGAGGAGTAAAGCACGGCAGAGTGGTGGAGCTCAGTCCAGTGGGCAGCTAGGAAATGAATGACAGATGAGTGAATAGTGGGAAAAGCGAGATCAGCAAAGGTGCTTGAAGGGGAACAAAAAGGGCAAAGAAGGTCTACAGGGGCCTCACAGGGCAGGCAGGGTCTCAGAGAAGACATTTGAAATGAGGGTTGAAGATAGTGAGGGAAGAAGCTTTAGACAGAAGGCAGCTGGTGCAAAGGCCCTGGGGCAAGAAAGACCTTTGTAAAGGACTAGCAAGGAGCACTCTGTGGCTGGACCGGGAATGACACTGTGGATGAGGTGGTAGAGCTGGGCAAAGACCAGAGGGTTGGAGTTTATCCCTGGGATCAGATACTGGTCAAGCACAGAACTAGTGAAGTGTTTTTTGCTAGGAAGACACAGCCATTATTACCTCATGGTATAGCTGAGGTAATAGCTGCACCCCAAAACATAGCTGGATGTGTTTCCATAGGTGGCAACTCCTTATGGAGCCCAAGCAAGCTGACTGTGTAGTCTTAAGGCATTTCCCAGGAAGCACATTCTGTCTGTTGCTTCTCTCCTTCCCATATCCAAGCCTGGGTTCAAATCCTGCTTTCATTTGCTGACTGTGTGACTTCAGGCAGGGAGCATTACTTCTCTATGCCCTAGTTTTCTCATCTGTAGAATGGACACACTAGTAGTAGCTACCTTATAGATGGGTTTAAGAATGAAATGACTTCACATGTAATTTGAGCTAGCCATTACGATGCACATATGTAATCCCAGAAGGATGGCTGAGCCAGGAGAATAGAGAGATCCAGAATGTCCTGTACTAAACTGCAAGACCCTGTTTAAAACAAACACTCCTACTCCACTAATGGCAACAACAAAAAGCTTCAAACAATGTCTGCTGCCAAAGAAATATGCAGAAACAACCTGTGCCTCACCTTGACAAACGCAGTCTTTATAGTTTCCACTGTTAATGCCTGAGGCCAGCTCTAAGCTTGTCCCTTTGTTATCCCTGGCAGGGCCAGGCAGTGAGCCGGCAGCGCATGGTGGGTGACTTATACTCCATCCCATTAATATCCAGGACTAGAGGGGGCCTTAATGCTCAGAGGGAAAGAAAGTGGACAGGAACCACTTACTGTCTCCTCCTCCCCAGCCCTGGCCCAGTCTCCACCTGGGCACAGAAGTGCTTTGCCAGGGCTGGGGTCTGAGGCCTTGGTGAGCATCTCCTTCCCCTGGACCTCACAATACCCAGGAAAGTGACAGAAGCCTTGGACAGGCAGAGGGGCAGGTGGAGCCCTCCCAGGGTCCTCCTCAGCAGGGTTGTTGTCTCCTCTATGTACTATGGGAGTGAGATTGCCTCCTGGTGGTCTGCTGTTCAAGGGTTAAATGGGCCATCTCGCACCACTTGGCTGTGCCTCTTTTTTCTTCCTGCTGGCACAAAGCTGTAGTCAGCAACCTCAAGCCTTGAGAGCCCACAGTGGGTTGTCCCCCAAAGTCCCACTCTTCTTGTTCATGGGATTGTGGCCCCGCCACCTGCTGGCACACAGGAGAAAACGGTGGGAGGGAAAGTACCCAGGTTGGGCTCCCCCAACCCCCGTTGACTTTGGGCAAGTGACTCACCCTGGCCTGTCTGGATTTCTATTAGTCAACTTGGATGACAATGGAGTTTCCTCATAAGAAGGCTACCCAGGCCACACTAATTCTCACTATGCCCCGTTTAATCACGGAGAGAGTAAATGTCCAGGAAGAATACTTCCCCATGCCTGGCAGTGAACGGCAACTAGAATACCGCAGAACTCCGTCAAATGTGCTGCCGGCTGTGCAGACTCCGGGTAGGGTAAGAGCTAGGCTGGATGAGCCTGGGAGCGCGGTTCCATCCAGGTTCCGGCGCCGGGCTGTCAGTCACCCATTGCGTTCAACTGCCTGGCCCTCCTTCCCTCTTCTGGAACACTCCACGCCCGCAGGTTCACCTGCCAGGCCCCGGAAATTGCGCAAACTCCGGCTACCTGAACCAGGTGGGCGGGAGGCATACAGGCTGCTGGCAGGAGGCGGCTTGCCCAGCCAGGTATGTTGCGGTGCTGGGGGGTGGGGGGCGCAACAGGGATTGTGCCTTCGGTCCTGCATTCGAGACGTGGGCCAACTCCTGTTCAGAGAGAGACAGCAGATCTGGGGGGCGGGGAGGGAGGTTACACATCCTTCGCTTACCTCAAGGCTCGCTGTCTGAGTCTCCAGGATTGCCTCCAAGTGAGGACAGGTCAAAATCAAACTGGGGGGGGCCTTCCCGGCGACCTGACGGACTCCTTTGGAGCCTGAAGGGAGGGACTAAGTCGGGCTATGGCCCTGGAATAGTGATCAGAAAGGGTCAAGATTGGTGCATTTAGGACCATTTATGGTGGTATTTGAAAGCCCATGGTTGAGAATAGACCCCAGAGTTAAATTTCACTTGGTAACCCAGACCCTAGCTTCCTCTTGGAGGGCCCCCTGTGACGTCAGTTGGTACGGCGCCCTGGCTCATTGTGATAAGCCCCTACCAGATGTCTCCTTTGTCCCTGCTGGGGCCCAGATCTGCCCTTCTGGATCTGGCTTTGAGACCCTCGGAGAGGGCGGAGCCTGCTCACTCCACAGTCAGAGAGGGCTTCAGGATATGACAACGAGTCTGGTTTCTGGAGCGCTGCCCATTTTCCAGGTGCTGCGAACCCGTTTGATCTTTCCAGTGGTGACCCGAAGGCGCAGGGAGGTCAATTTTTACTGGGTTTAACAGATAAGAGAACAGAATCTGTTAAAAGCTGCCTCTTGTGCAAGGTGCAAGGGAGGAGCTGGTGGGAGAACAGGGACCCTGGTGGCTGCCAGGCTAGGCTTGGGAACACGTACCTGTCCCCGCCCTCCATCTCTATCTAAGGTTAGGCAGTGCATATAAAAGCAGGGTGATGGTGGGGGGAGCTTCTGCCCTGGTCCTGCCCCTCTGGCCTCCTTCCTCTTTCCCAGGTGAGGAGGCAACTGCCTCAGCCACCACCGACGGGTTGGACTGGTTTGGGTGGCAAAGCAGATGTGGGGGTTAGGGAGGTGGGGCAGAGTCTGGCAACCTAGGCAGGGCTCTGTAGTAGCTCTGCTGAAAAGCCAGAAGGTCACCTGGGGGTCTACTTGAGTGGGGCCAGCCTCTCTTTCTTGCCCACCAGGCCCTTGAGCCTTGGCAGCAGCTTTACACGCCCCACCCACTCCTACACCATTGTGCTGAGGTTTCCGTGGGGGAGGGCTGGGGAGAATAGATGGAGGAGCAGATATAGCTGTGGACATGTTATACTTGCTCAGTACTACATATCTTTTAAAATGGTGATGGAATTTGCTCACCGTTACAAACCTAGAGAGTGCCTGCCCCTCTGGATTGCCAGCCCTGGGGACACTATACCCCTCACCCTGGACCCAGCTGCCTGCAGTGGGCGGGGCCTCTCTAGTTCACTGGTGTACCAGTTCTCAGCTGGCTCCCGTGGACATTTCAGTCCAGGACATAGTTGTGGACAATCTAGCATGTATTGAGAGCCACATGAAGCTGGGGCACAGTGAACAAGGCCGCTGAGACCTGTGCCCTCCTGGAGCTGATATTTTAGGGAGTGGGAGACAGCAAAGAATGAAAGGACCATACCCACAGTAAGTTACATGGTACCCCTGACTATAATGACAAAAGAGATTGTGTGTGTGTGTGTGTGTGTGTGTGTGTGTGTGATGTGGAGAAGTGATAGGAATTTGTGTGCTCAGGCTAGACTTCATGGGAATCGGCCTTTTTAATCTCTGGGACCTAAGGAAGTCACTTCTCACAGTCTTGGCTTTCCCAACTACAAAATGGTGACAGTGACTTCCAGGCTCTTGGAGGTGGTACAAGAGAGCGTGGCTCTGAGTGTCTGGCACACAGTGGGGATCCTTGTGTTGAGATGTCTGGATGGCTCTGTGAGGCTTTTACTGTTTGGGCATGTTCTGTCTCAGTACTGTCTGGTATAGTTGTCACCTGCCACACACAGCCATGGAGAACTTGAAGCACGGCTAGTATGAGCTAGTGGTTGCTTAATGACCTGAACTGCAAATGTCCTTGGGGATCCCCTTCTTCTCCTCTTTAGAGACCAGAAGGTTTGGTATATGGATTTTACATTGTGCATGTCTGGGGCCTGGGTGGTGGGGAAAAGTGTGGCATTTTCTGACTGTGTTTCCTTGGAAACACCGGTTGACTTGGTACCTGGAATGATCTGACATCTGACTTTTGGGCAGCCATGGGGACTCTAGAGCACCCAGAACGAGCCCTGCAGTCCACTAGCACTGTCATTAGTGGTTGGTCAGCAGCATAGCACTGGGTGGGGCTGTGACCTGGACAGTCCCTTGCAACACCATAGCTTGGGGGTGATGCTTATTCCTCTCCACATACCTGGATCTCTGTGGGTTTGGCCCTGGAGCCATATCCTGGAAGGTACCCCAGTCTGGACTGCACTAGGGTGGGGGTAGGGACTTTCTGCTCCTCCCTTGCAGCCTCTTGCTTTTGTGCCCCTTGTGGACCTGGCATGTCCAGGCAGGTGGTTGGGACCGCACAGCTCCCTGCCTGGGCTGGTTGCGGGATGTTGGTGGTATCTGACTGCTCTGTGCAGTTCATGTGGGATGCACATGTGGATGGTGGTCATTCAACCCCAACTGCCCGGTCGCTAGTACCCCATCTCTTGGAAGTAAGGGGTGGTTTAAGCAAGTTTATTGCCTCCCTGAGCTTCAGTTTCTTCATCCTTCAATGGGACTGTTGCGAGGATGCTGGGCCTTGAGCCTGCTTTGCTCTCTTTAAAAGTGGACCTGCCTTCTCTCTTTCCTCCGTCCCTCGGCTGTGTGGGTCTGTGTCCATTATTGGAGGAGGGAAAAGATGTGGGTGGGGCCACAGGCCTCCTGTAGTACATTCTTCCTGGTGATTGGCTTTTTGCGAGGCAGGGGCGTGTCCTTTTCCTTATAATAGCGCAGACTTCGCATCCTGGAGAGCCTTTGTCTGAACGTGCTCAGCCTGTCTTCTTTCCTTACTTGCAGCCGAGTCCGGCATTCATCCGCCAACTTTGTGCCTGTACCTACCTCTTCTCCTCTGCCCTCGGGGTATGTAACGGCCATGCCTGTGGACACGCTGAGCCCTGGAGCCCCTGCTGCTTCCGCCCTACCTTTCCGCCTGCGAACCAAGGTCCCCAGCTACCTGCTACCAAGGCCAGCGGACGGGGGAGCCCGGAAGCTGAGTGCTGTGGAGCGCCTGGAGGCGGATAAGGCCAAGTACGTCAAGAGCCTGCATGTGGCCAACACCCGCCAGGAGCCTGTGCAGCCCCCGCTGGCCAGACAGCCCCTTTTCAGCCCTGGTCCTCGCGGCCCAGTGTTCACACCCAGCCGCCGAAACCTGCCCTGTCCTGGCCGACGACCCCAACTGGACCTGGACATTCTTAGCAGCCTCATCAACCTGTGTGATAGTCCCGTGTCCCCAGCTGAGGCCAGCCGAACGCCTGGACGGGCAGAAGGATCTGCCCACAAGATGCCGCCAGCCACCACTCCTCGTCCGCCATCTAGTACGGTTGCCGTGCGCCGAGTGGACGTTCGTCCTCTCCCTGCCTCACCTGCTCGGCCTTGTCCATCACCTGGCACTATTGCCACCTCCAGCCCTGGCCGGCCCCCTGGTCTGCAACGCTCCAAGTCGGACCTGAGCGAGCGCTTTTCCAGGGCAGCAGCAGATCTTGAGCGCTTTTTTAACTTCTGCGGCCTGGACCCAGAGGAAGCACGAGGATTGGGGGTGGCCCACCTAGCAAGGGCCAGCTCGGACATCGTGTCCCTAGCCGGGCCGAGTGCTGGACCTTGCAGCTCTGAGGGAGGCTGCTCACGCCGCAGCTCTGTTACAGTGGAGGAGCGGGCCCTGGAGCGTGTCCCCTACGGGGTGTCTGTGATCGAGCGCAATGCCCGAGTGATCAAGTGGCTATATGGGTTGCGGCAGGCACGTGATCCTCCCGCCACTGAGGGCTATGCGTCCTAGATGGAGGCTTCCTGGAAGGACATCGTGAAGAGGCAGTTGGCACCTTGTCCTTTCTTGTATCCATTGGCTGCCTTTCTACAGACCCAGAGGCAGTTCCCTTGGGTGACCTTGGTGTAAAGGCCAAGACTTAGACCTAGACCAGCATCCTCTGGCAAGCAAGGACTGACCTGCAGAGGGTCGCTGCTGCCCTTGGCCTCCCCCATCCCCTAACAAGGTTTGTGACACAAATGTGTTTCTGTCTGGTTCCTCTGGTGAGGCTGGATTTGGGCTGCTTACCCTCCACTGAGCTGGGAGTCAAGTGCTTTGTCAAGTCTGTCTGCCCAGGGGCCCTGTTTCCTTCTTCCTTCTCTGTCCTCCTTTGCTGACTTCCTCTTCCTTACCCTATGGGCCCTGGCTTCCTGGGAATTCACCCTGGGGAGGAGGTTGAGAGGATGGGGCCTGTCTATGGCTCTTCCTGGTCTTTGGCAGTTGGCCTAGGTGGGTAGACTACAGGAGGGACTGGTTAGGAGCCTGCTGCTCCGACTTCTCTTTGGTTAATAAACACAAATGTTTGTTTCTCAAGATCGGAGGCTTCAGACTCTTCTCTGTTCTCAGGGGAAGGAATTCGAGAAGTCTCCCCCCCGCCCCCCAGACAGGATTTCTCTGTGTAACAGCTCTGGCTGTCCTGGACTCACTTTGTAGACCAGGCTGGCCTCAAACTCACAGAGATCGCCTGCCTCTGCCTCTCAAGTGCTGGGAGTAAAGGTGTGCACCACCATGTCCGGTGAGAAGTCTTGGGATGGGGCCTTTAGAATGGGATGATTCTTGACCCCAAGATCTAGTGTGCAGGTTGGTGGCTCTCCTGTGTTAGTACAGGCAGGCCTTGTCTGAGACTTAACCCAGCAGGGCATCCTCTTCTCTACAGAGGCTGCTCCCTGCCTTGGCTCCTCCATAGGTGAGGAGATGGCCAGTCAGTGAGTGGGACCAGAGCCGAGAGTGGGTTCTTTCCCCTGAAAGGAAAAACGCTGATAGGGGCATGGAGCCTCTCATCCTGAAAGCTTCCGCCTTCCCTGGCCGAGTTGCCAAGGGAAGGAAGTTTAGCAAGAGAAAACTCTGACTCTAGGTTACCAGGCCACGGACTAGGGGCTGGCTGGAGGTAGGAGTTCTTAAGAGGAAGAGGGACTTGGGGGAGAACAGCCCCAGAGTGGTGGCCTTGCCTGTGACCCTGGGTGATCCTGGACAGGCCAGTCTTACTTCTGAGCCTCAGTGGAGAGCTAGGTGGTACAAGTCTCCTTGGATTGGGACCTTGTATTCTGGAGGTTTTGAACTGATCTGTAACCCATTGTCTGGGTTCTGCAGAGCAGCTCCATGGGTGCTGTGGCCTCACATCTGTCTAGTCTCCCAGGTTAATCTTCCCCATATGGTGAAGCAGTAGGTCTCCCTGGGTGCACAACGGATGACCTGAGGGATGGCCTGATTGTCCCCCAGGGAAGGGGAGGTCTTCTTGGGGGTGTTTCCTCCCTGCAGGCTGCCTTGGCTCCAGTCTTCAGAAACAGGAAACATGGTGGGGGGGAAGGGGTGCTGGTGACAGATTTGATGCTGGTTTTATTTTAAGCATAGAGTTCTGTGGGACTGTTGAAAACATCTAGATCAACACAACTGTTTACCACCAACCCCCAAAGTCCTGGGTGGTTTAAAGAAAGAAGGGGAAACTGAGGATGGGCTCTGCTCACTAGAGGTGCAGATGGAGATAGGCCCAGGAAGGCACTCAACTGCCACTGGTGGGTTTTCATAGTTCCCATGCTGAAAAAGGAATGGGACTGGGGAGAGATCCAGGCCAGCCTTGCATAGTGATGCCTCTCAAGGTGCTAAAGACCACGTTGGCCCTCTGGGTACCCTGCTGGCCTTGGGTCTCTGTCTGTCTGTGAGCTTCAGTCCCCAGCCACCCAGGAGGGTAGGTGAGCTGACTGCACTTTGCATGTGAAGAAATTAGAGTTCTGGCTGGGCAGTGGTGGCATATACCTTTAATCCCAGCACTCTGGAGGCAGAGGGAGGCAGATCTTTGTGAATTTCAGGCCAGCGTGGTCTACAGAGTGAGTTCCAGGACAGTGGTCTACAGAGTGAGTTCCAGGACAGCCAGGGCTCCACAAAGAAACCCTGTCTTGAAAAACCAAACCAAAACAAAACAAATCAAGTTTCTGATTCCAGGAACAGTGGGTGAGCCCCTGTTTCTGGAGGAGGGGTTGGCATTGGCCACACCTCTCATTGGATGCTCTTATGTATGGAGAGGCAGGTGTGTGGCCTTAGAGCAGGAAGTGGAATGTGGAGTGGTGGTGACTTGTGGGCCATCACAGGGCAGGACTGCCAGACAGCCTGGGCTACAGCCTGGTCTTCCAAACACTCCACAGCCAGTATCACCCTGGGCTCCTCCCTCCCTATGCACCCAAGCTCTCTTCCTCATCAGTTTTATGGATAAGCACTTACTGGGAACCCATATCAGACATGGTCCGCATCCCAGTGTGTGGGGAGAGCAGGTAATTTCTCTCACAGGTGGTGCCTGGTCTTGGGAAGGCACCCAATCTTCTAAGAATCTGTGGAAGCAGCAGGCTGTAAGGCTGCACTCTTCCTGGCAGCCCTAGGATCTGGGGAACCAGCTCGTTCATTGTTCTGTTTCTATTGTGGTATGAGAATCAGGAGCCTATGCTCAAGTGCTGCTGTTGTTCAGCCCTACAGAGGCCCTGCCGCTGCTGCCCTGGCTGCTGGGCCTTCCAGCCAGCCTGGCCCCACCTGCTGGCCTGCCTAATTAGGCAGAGATGAGAGCTGTTTTCTGTTCTTCCCCACTAGCTGACTGAGCTTGAGAGACTGCAGTTTGGTGATCCACTTCAGTGCTGGAGGTTTAAAGGGCCCCTGGGAAAAGCCCCGTAGATCAGCCTCAGTTTACTTTTTTGACAGATAGTGGAATGCAGCTAGCTGTAGGGACAGTGTCTGGTGAAATGGTTATTTCTGCTAGCAAGGCATCCCAGGAGATGCAGGGCAGGCCTCCCCATCTGGCTTGGCATGCTGGATGCAGGGGAGCACAGAACAGTGAGGAGTTAGGCTATGGGCCCTTTAACTCTGGGTTCTAAGAGTACAGTGGGGATATAGGCTAGAGCATACTGAGAGCTAACTCCACATACATAGATGGTGTGTGGTCTATCCAGGCATGGACAGAGCATCCCAGGTAGCTTTTTTTAAAGTTTTGTCGTTTTTAGATTTATTTTATTTTGTATATATGAATGTGTTGCTTGCCTGTATGTATGTGCACTACATGGGTGTCTGGTGACTGTGGAGGTCAGAAGAAGGCACTGGATCCTCTGGAACTGGAGTTATGGATGGTTGTATGTTACCATCCATAATGCTGCGAATGGAACCCAGGTCTTCTGCAAGAGCAACAGGTACTCTAACTGCTGAGCCAACACTCCAGGCCCCCAGCTGTGTATAACAATGTTATATACCTCAGGTAACACACTCAGTAGCCCTTTTCCCCCAGCTTGTTAATAGAGAAACTTGAAATATGAAGAAATCATACAATGAACACTTAACCCACCACCTCCAAATGCACTTTAATGTTTCACTGGGTTTATTCTGCCTGGAGTCCATCTGTCCTTCCATTCATCTAGCCATTATATCACCCCATATATTATTACTTCTTTCAAAGCTTTTCAAAGTAAAATGTGAACATCAACGTACTTCCTTCCAGGGTATAATATAATATTATTATTTGCACAAGATACATGTGTGCACATGTGTGTGTGTGCACATATGTTTATACAGGTGCACTTGTCTGCACACATGCTTGTGGAACCAGAGGTCCACATCTGTTGCCTACCTCTATTATTCTCCACCTAACTGTTTTGAGACAGAGTTTCTCACTGAACCTGGAATTCCTCATGTTCAGGACTAGCCAGCAAATCCCCGAGAGTCACCTGTGTGTGTCCCTGCAATACTGGGGCTACAGATATTCACTGGCACACCCAGTGTATGCCCCTGACCACCTGTGTATGTCCCTGCAATGCTGAGGATCCAGACATAGGTCTTTAGGCTTGTGCAGCAAACATTTCACTCACTGAGCCATCTCCCATCCCCCATGTATTATTATTATTTACTTTTATTTTTACTTTTTTGGCTTTTTGGGACAGGGTTTCTCTGTGTAACAGCTCTGGCTGTCCTGGACTCCCTTTGTAGACCAGGCTGGCCTTGAACTCACAGAGATCTGCCTGCCTCTCTCTGCTGGGATTAAAGGTGTGTGCCACCACATCCGGCTATTTTTTTTCCCCTTCTCCATTTTACTCTTTTTTTTTTTTATTGAATTTTTTTTCTTCAAGTTACATCTCAATCACAATCCCCTCCCTACTCCCCCATCCGGTCCCACCCTCCCACCCTCTTTCCCCTCACACCCCCATCTGCTTCCTTTTTTTTTTTTTAAGTTTAAGGTATATCTTTTTTCCCCCCAACAGCTCCCCCTTTCATTCCAACAAATGACTTTTTCTCTTATAACAACAAATACAATACAAAACAACAAAAATAATTAGGCCACAATTATGAAAATTATAAGGCTTAGCATACATTCCCAATGTCCAGTCCATATGTATTTGGCACCTGACTTTTAACATTCTACTATCTGACCATCTCCATGAGTTTAAAGTTCTATATCTAACTCAGCTTCCATCCTAACTTGCATCACCATCTTGAAAACATCTTCTTAAATCCAGAACACCCTCTTAATTCCTAAACAACTCAAAATTTAACTATGAGACTATAGCTATCTAGTCTTCAACCACATCAGAGACCTGAGAAGGATAAATATATCTGATTATGTAGGAAGTGCAGGACAAGCAGCTTCCAAAACTAAGAAATGACATACAACCAGCTGCCTAGACAGTTCCCAGTTTCTCTCTCCATACATTAGAGCATCAGTCTTCAGCCTTCTGGCCCCGTTTCTCTGACAGACATTAATTGTAAAGCATATTATTTTTTTTTTAATGGTGAAACACACAGTTCTTATATGGCTATCACTAGCTCACCACTTGTTGGGTTAGCCAAGTGTGTACCGTACTTCAAGCCCCATCACCATCACCGTGGGAATCATCTGTGTTCCTCCCACCCCCAAGTCCTGCTCCTACCTGCAGACACCTTTCTGCATCTATTTGGGTTGAACAGCCCCAATGAAAACATTCATCCCCTCCCAGCCTTGCTCCTCCAAAGGAACCATGTTCAGCTCTTTCTGTTATTTTTTTCTAGCACTTACCTCTATTTCTAAAGAGCTTTTCCCCTTGCTATTGGTTAACTTTTGGGAAATGTCAGTTGGCTTTGCCATATTGTCCTTATAGTAAGTGCAGCAGCCTGTTGGCCTGCAGTGGCTTAGCTCTTTCCCTCACTGGCCACGTGGTCAGTTTTCTCATTTGTAAGCAGTCATGAGGTTTCAGGTGGTTGAGTTGTTGGGAGGACTTGCACACACGTGCTTAGCGTGATGTACAAGCCAGGTGGGTGTTCAAACTTCCTTTTGATTAGTGTCGAGGAAGTTAGCTTTCACTCACACCACAATTTTTCAGTAAGTGATTATACAATGTTTAGGTCACAACTCTACAAATTCTGTCTCACATCCCATATCTCCTTTTCAGTTCTTTTCCTGTACAGATGATTGTTTTTCTGCGAGCTGCTGTTTGCTTTGCTTTTCCTGTTTGCTGGGTGCCTCCTAACCCAGCCACATTTCTCTGTTTCCCCAGAGTTGTATGCCAGACAGCAGCTCATTTATTGGTTTCAGTTTCCTTCTGAAAGTCTTCAAGTGCTTTTGAACAAACCTTCCCTGTGTCCTTTAAATTGGAGCCACTTTTAAAAACAGAATCTGTAGAATTATTGTAAGAAAAGCATTCGTGAGAACTCACAGTGTGCTGGGAGCTAAGCTGGGACCAAGTCGTTGGGAGCTAGATGGGTCACTGCATCCTCAAGGTGGGTAAGAACTGAAGCTGTGGCTCCACCCTAAGCCTTTTCATCCTTCTGAAATCCCAGGTCCTCAGGGAACCTAGATACACATTCGTATGTAAAACAGGGATCATTTAGTCACTGTGCAATTATTCATTCCTTGACCACAGGACTTGGGGCTGTGTTTTGGGTGTTACCCGTGTAGATGTGGTAATGATCTCCCTGTCCCTTGGGGGCCTCACACAGGGATATGGGATAGAGAGGAGGCTGTAATGGCAAGCAAGCAGGAGGAGGTGGGGAATGGGTTCAGAGGAAGTACCGTGAGAAGAGGCAGGTTGGATGAACAGGGGTATGCTGAGAACTTGTTTCTATGCTGGAAGGATAGACTGCCTGTTCACAGGGCTGGATGGAATGAGGAAGCCTGAGATGTTTGAGCTAAGATGTGAAGAGTGGGTAGGAGTTAACTGGGGTGAAGGGTAGAAGCAGAAAAGGATTCTAGATGCCATGTGCAAGGTTTCTGTGGTGGAACTATAGAGAAAAGGTGGGTTTTGAACCTGGAGCAGCAGGGCAGGTTATACGAAACAGTGAGAGCCTTTGAGTACTGTGAGCCCATCCTGGACTACACCCTCAAGGTCGGAGGCCTTCATGACCTTGACCGTGTTTCCCCTCCACACTCTGTGCTACCCCTTACTATTCCAAGTTTACAGGTGATACATTTCTGTCCAGGACCTTTGCTCCTGCAGTCTCCTTACCAATGCTGGAGACCCATATGACTCATTTTCTCCTTTATCCAGTGTGTCTGTGTTACCTCCTCAGAGAGCTCTTTCCTGTGCACCTCCAAGCCTCTGCACAACCTGCTTTAGTTTTGCCACTTCCAGGGGTATGCTACACACAGGTGACATGCTGGGACTCCTGCCTGTCTCACTCCAACAGTCCCCCCCCAGGAGGCAGGGGCTTCACCCTGCTTTGATGTTCCCAGCCTCTGGGCAGGTTGGAAAAAGAGATGAATGACAGTGAGTGGGTTCAGGTTCCAGCGGGTAGACAGTCTTTTCTCTTCTTCTTCCTTCTTTTCCCAGTTCTGTCATCGTCAGGACAACAACTCCGGACTGGCAAGCTTAGCCCAGCTGTGAGGATCAGAGTCTGTAGGACAGAGCTAGCCTTCTTCCTGGACTCTGGTGTTTGAAAATAGCACAGCATGGCCTTTAGTGAGGTCCCTGTCCTCCTATGGTGTCCTGCTGGAGCAGTGGCTCAGCTGGAGCCTCCTGCCTGGTGCTGGGCTGGAGTCTGTTGGATCCAGACCACCTGACATCTGGGACCACATTCAGAGGCTCTGACAGGCAAGCAGGCCTCCTCCCCACCGAGCCTTCCTCTATGTCCATGGGGGTGGGATAATCCCTTAATCTTGGAGTCTGAAAAGCTTGCTCTTGCCTTGGGTCTGATTTCACTCCTATACAGTGGCTGCTTGGCTGGTGGAGACACACAGGGTTAGATAAAATGGCTGCCTTACTGAGGCGGGATTCTAGGGCAGAGCATTGCTTCCACTGGAGCAGAGGCAGGCTTCTGCCAGTGGATGGACGTGTGCACGCATGTGCGTGTCATGCGTTCAAATAATGCTCTCTTCTTTGTGGTCAATTGGGACTGGTGAGGTTGGTGGCCAAGAGCATATGGAGTCACTTAGGGGGTCTGGGTTCAAATCCCACTGTACAAGGTGTACTCCCCCTCCTCTCACCCCCTGCTGTCAAGTCCAGCTAAGGAGAAGTGCCACCATCCTGGACACTGGACGAGTACCATAGGTGCTACGTGGGAGCGGGGGTGGGGGTGGGTTCCAACTTTGATTTGTTGTTAGTATTGTCAAGTACATGAATTGTTGGAAAGAAAACCATAAGCCCACTCAGTAATGAATTCCTGTGTAACCACAGACACCCACAGGGCAGGGTGGGGTACAGGTTCAGCATGAAGTAGGTCTGGCTCCGATATGGTCTCAGAAGGGGAAGTCACATGCAGGGAGGGCAGAGGCTCAGGTTCATCCGCGTCAGTTGATCACTCTGTCTGGGTATCTGTGGATCCCTCCACAAGCGTCGGTATGTGATGGTGGTAAATGAAGAGGCCTGCCCCAGCCCGCCTCTGCAGACTCAGCATGATCAGAGCCCCAAAGTCTCTTGAGAAGTGGGGTTTTAGAGCACAGTCAGGATCTGGTGTCTCGCAGCTTCAGTGTGGGCCAAGCAGCTGAGCCCGGACAGACTCAGCCAGCAAGTGTAGGGTATTCTTTCTGTCTTCACTGCTTAACAAATAGAATAGCAATAGAAAATGGCCATCTCTGAAACATTGCTAAGTTCAGGCCAAGCTCCACCATGTCACAGTCAAAAGTGCTGTGTGCACATTTGTTATGCAAGCACAGAGCAATAGTGAGTGGCCGTGTTGGCCATTTGTGGGGATAGGAACATGACTGCAAAGTCATGGGGGACTCCAATAAATGCCCCCCTTCCCCACCCCTGGAGATGGAATTCACTGGCTGGCTGGGGTCGGTGGCTGGAGGGAGACTTTTCCTTTTGTGCCTTTGGAAGTTGGGATCATATATGAATTTATTACCTATGCAGAAAAAGTAAACCAATTTCAAAGGAAGTGTCCAAGAAGCCCAATACAGACAGGCCCAGCTGGACACCCAGGCTGCCTTTTGGGTTTGACCCAGCTTGGCTACGCCGACTCCACCTCTGGAGTAATATTTTGGTTTTCACACCCACGGGAAAACCCAGCCAATGGGCAGCAGGTTCTGTGCTGGGTGTCCGCCAAGCCTGGTTGTGGGTATGATGAAGCCCCAGGAATGGCGTGGTCTAAATACCTGCAGGATGATGCAGCCTGTGCAAGAGGGATGGAGAAATGCCACTTTACACAGGCTCCCAACCCTGTGGCTCTGTGCATACCAACCATCTCCACAGCTCTCTTGGTGGCAGAGACTGGGTTCCTTCCTCCCTCCTTCCCTTCTTCCTGTGCTCAATAAATATCCACTCTGCCCCCAATCCTCTTCTAGGCCTTGACGGTATAAAGCAAGAGAAAATTCCTGCCTGTGGGACTAGGGTAGTGAAACGTTTGGGGAGCTCTAAAGATGTGTGCCCCCAAACTTCCTTTCTACAAACCTTAGTTTTCCCAGTGCTAAAGGATCTGTGCTTGGGGCAGGACTCGCCCCTCTAAAAGTCGACCACCTAAAGTTTGAAATTCTGTTTCTGCCTCTTGCTTGCTGTGTGGCCTTGGAGAAATCACCTATTCTCTCTGAGTCCTAGTTTTCTCAGCTCTAACATGAGACTCTTGATAACACCTACTGTGTCAGGAGAGATGCAGGTCGTATGGTACAAGGCCTGAAAATGTCAGCTAGCTACATCATCATTGCCACACCACCAGAAGGAACAGTAAGCATTGCCTCCCAGGTAGGGAGAAGTTTTGTTTCCATGGAAACAAATGCTGTGGGCCAGGCTGGACCAGACCTGAATGTATTTCTGGGAAAACTAAACTGGCTAGTTTCCTTCCAGTCCTGTGGCTGTTAGTGCAGCTAGCCCGGGGCCGTAGCACTTGGAATTGATAACACATGGGAAATATGGGGGAGGAAATAGACTGTTCCCAATGCCTAGAATCATCCCTGCTTCCACTGAGAACACTGGCTATCACCTGTGCACATGCTGGAAAGATGGGGTGGATGTCACCACAAAGGTCCTGCTAACCACAACTGCTTCTCTATGTTCACAGATGCCGTCTGTAGCCAGTTGCCAATTCTCTCTTGGACACTTAAGTCTTGAATGTGGGCAGGAAGGCAGAAGTGGGAAGAGCCATGGCATTCTGGTGCCCTGCAGAGGAGAGCCACAGGCTCTGGCTAGTCTCTGGAGGGGCTCTATCCTGCCCTTGCTGGGGGAGTAACATGCTGGGTCGCCAGGGTTCACCTTGCTCCTTTCTGGGGACACCAGCTTGTAACTACATCTGTGTTGCTGGGTCAGTCACTCTCTGGTATCACTCAATGCCCCCTGGTCAAGGTAGCCAGAGAGGAAGCATTGTTGGGTGCTAGGTGGGATACCTTGGTGGCCTCTGGCCTGTGCAAGCGGTCACACGTGTTTCTGGGAAGAACACTGGCCTTGGTGTCTGGTTATCTAGAATGTACTCCTGCATGGTTTTTGGGAGGAAAAAAAAATCACTGTGTGGAACAGAGCAGTAGGGGTACAGTGGGTAAACTCAGAGAGCAGATCCAGTGAGAGATACAGGGGAGGGGCCACACCACAGGTTTAGGATAGTCCCAGGAGAGCCACCCCTGCCTTTGGAGTCACCCTCCTGACTTGAGAAGCATATTCCTCTTTATCTTAGGGGCCTGCTCTCCCCTGCACCCCAAAACGCTGGGTTTCTGAACAATTTCTAGCTCTGGCAATGGTATCAGTGTTCCTTGAGCTGGTTGGACAACCAGGGCAAGGACACATTCAATGTTCTACTGCCATTTTATGGCAGAATTAGTGTCTGAACCAGAACTGAAAAGTGGGTGCTCTTTGCTCAGAACTTAAACAATTGAGGTGAGCTGTGAGGGGAGGTTTGTGAACCTGACAAAGGAGTTTTTAATTATTTGCTTTTCTGTGGAATTGAACCATAAAACAGTAACTGACACCATGCCACAATACCATCAGTATAGATGTGGGTGAATCCCATCTGACCTTGCCTTTGGACTGTGTGTGTGTGTGTGTGTGTGTGTGTGTGTGTGTGTGTGTGTGTGT